>VZRV01007373.1:10283-21589 GCA_013398115.1 Falcunculus frontatus
AAAAAAGGAACACAGCTGGACACCAAACCAGGAGGGGGAAAAAAGGAACACAGCTGGACTCCAAACCAGGAGGGAAACAAAGGAACACAGCTGGACACGAGGCTGCCAGAACCTCCCCAGTCCAATGGGTGTCTCCAGCCAGGATCTCCCATGGATCAAAGGCAGAATGCCCAAGGTGCCCAGCTGATCCCAAGCTCTACAGGTCTGTGCTGCTCAGCCCTAACCCAGGGCACCCTCAGGGCAGGAGCTGCAGGATGTTCAGCAGGATATCCCAAAGGAAGAGCTTCAGAGCACTGTTAAACTGGTGGGAACCTCAAGCTGCCAGTTTGGGTGTTGATCTCCAGCTGAAGAGTTAAAAAGTCAACAAAAAACAAACATCGAGTCTGTCCTATGGACCCCAGCCCCCAAAAGCCAGGTGAGGTGGGAGATCAGACAGAAAACAAGAGGTTTGATCCCACAGCATGGATCAGATCCAAGGCCAAGCCCTGAATCCATCAGCCCAGCACAGAGGACACAAGGAACACTCTCAATTCCACCCCCTGATTCCCTGGAGGCTTCTCCAATCAGCCCCATTCCCAAACCTGCCAACGAGCTGAGGGACCAAGGGCCCATCCAGCACCTTCTTAACTGCAGCAAAGCCATTTTTGGAACAATCTGGATTTAATTCCAACAAGAGTTTTGTTCCTGAGTAAAGGGGAAGCAGAAATTCCCCCAGCCCTTGGGTTTGATGAGACGAGTGGCCAAGGAGAAGGGAATAACAGGTTAATTCCTCTTGGAACAGGAGAGAAAACAGGCTCAAGCCTCCTCTCAAGGTCACCATTTAATTGCATGAAACCCTATTAGAAACCTACACCACGATATTGAAATTAATTACAGTCCACCTTCAGCCCAAAAACAAAGCCAAATCTGAATTACCAGGAAAACTCCAGAAGTTAAGAGAACTACAAGATCATACAGATGCAAGGTTTAAATTATTTATGTTGAAACAAATTATAGCGGTACAAGTTTTCAGGAGAGTTTAAAGGAAGCTGGCTTCAAAGTTGCTTTAAAATCCAGGATCTTTGGAAAATCTCCCCATCATTAATATCAGAAACTTCTTCTGGCCAGGAAGTGTGGAAATCAACATGTGCACAGCAAGAACTGAGGGGGGAATAGGAAAAGGGGGGAAAAAAAGGCAAAACCCCCTCAGTTTTAGGTGATTTTGGTTTGAGGTTGGGCATCAAGCAAAGGGTTCCCCAATGGCCAAGCCCAGAGGAGACACAAGAACTGAAGGCCCCCGTTTGAGACCTGCAGCATTCACCAGATTCCAGATTTCTGCTGGTTTGTCTTCCCCTATTAAATGTTGACTTCTTTTCTATTTAGACTCCAAAATAATGGATATTTTGTGAGGGTGCTCCATGGGTTCTGCCCCCAAAGGCCAAAACACCACAGCCCAGGCCCCGCTCCCTGGAACACATCGGGTGCAGCTGCAGAGCCAAGACCTTTCCAAACCCTTGTGCCATAAAAATGCATCATCAAAACTTATTCATAAGTCCAATTTCTTCTAAAATTAGAGTTGCTTTAGCAGGAAGAAGTATTAATATGAATAAAGGCCTCCTGCCCTGGTTTTAAGGTCGGGATCAAAGCAGTCGCATCATTCCAGGTCACAGCCTGGCTGCCACTGTCACCTCCTGCTCGGCCACAAAAGGCAAGTTACTCTGAGAAAACATAGCAATTAAGAGAGTATTAATAACCCAGCCATGTCTTCTTGGCCACAAATAAATTACAGCAGAAAAAAATAAATTGAAATTTGTGGCGGTCGTTGAATCCGAGGCGTCTGCAAACTCTGAGGGCTGGGAAAATAGGACACAATATTGCACAACAGAAGGGCACCTGAAATCCCTTGGCAGCGCTTCCTGAGCCTGTCCTTGAACTAAATCAGTGCTAAAGAGGTGAGGGATATTGGGAAAATTCCTTCATGGAAATTGTTGTCCAGCCCTGGCACAGCTGGGTGGAATTCTCATCTCTGCAGGGATTTAACAGCCCTTGGATGTGGCACCTGGGACATGGTCAGTGGTGGCCTTGATGATCTCAGAGGGTTTTTCCAACCTCAGCAATTCCATGATTTCATGAGTTGGGCCAGGGACACTTTCTCCATGACATCAAAAATCATCCCTCCCTCAAACACTGTCCACACATCTCTCATTTTGAGCAAAGCCCACATTGAAGAGCTTTAAAAAGCATTCCAGCAATCTGGCATTCCCAGGGTGATCCCACCTAACTGGGACTTGGGAGAAAAAGATGGAGAGCCAAGGAGCAGGGCAGGATCAGGGGGTTCCCAGCAAATATTCCCAGGCACTCAGGGGAGAAAGAAGGGCTTGGATCAGGAGATAAAAACAGGAGCAACACGGACACAGAAGAAAATCTTCCCTAACAAAGAAAAGGAAGAAGTGGGAATGAGAAAGCGCCCCGAGGAGAGCCTGCCTGCTTCAAGCAGTGCCACAGGAGAGCCCTGGGTGGAAATTCCAGTGGTTCTGTGCTCCCAGAAAACCCATCCTGCCCTCCCAGGCAGCCCCAGCACAGAAATGATCTGCACTAAGAACCAGCAGCCTTTTGGGGGATCATTTTTCCTGCCCTGATCCTCACTCAGAGGGCTTTAAGGGGGTAAAACTCATCCAGGGAGAGAAATCTCATCCTTTAGGTCAGGCTGTGCTGCTCCCAGGCTCACACTGAGGTTGATCTCAGAGGAGGATCATCTTTAAACTCAGTGGGGTTCCTGAGCCTTCCCAAACACTCAGACCCCTACACCTGGTGTAGCCAATAGGTTAAACTTACTACAGGTGCAGCCCCAGCTCCTGAGCGCTCCCATTCTTACTCTGCCTCTCCCCAGTACTACTTTGAAGCCATTCTAATTTCAAACCCAAACCCAACTCAATATTTGGTCAAAAATTCAGAGGAATAACAGCTTGAAACAGCACATTTACACCACGGATTAAATCACGCACTGCAATCATTTTTATATTAAATATTCTTCTCAGAGGAAACACAGATTTCACTACTTAAAAACTGATTTTTTTTTTTCCAGAATAATTCATCTGCCTTGAGTCTGACTGTAAGAGATCGTTGTCCCTAAAGGCACTTTGCTCAAGAGGGTGGTGTTTGTGATCCTAAATTCCCTTGGAATTCCAGCCCAGTGGAAAGGAGGGACATCCCTTGGCTTTCCTTGCTCCACACAAACCATCCCTGACCCTACTCCAGGCTCCACAGACAAAGAGGCCTGGGGTGAGCAGCTCATCCCAGACATCCCCTGGCTGAGATCCCATTTCCTGGCTGGAATAATTCCCACTTCCCTGGCACATTCCAAAGGCACCATCCCAATGCTATTTAATGCCAGGACAGCTACAAAGGTGTGAAGAGCTTGTGGGAGTTCAGCTCTCTGCACAAGTGTTGGTTCTTATCTTCACCTCTGGGAAGTTTTACCTCGAGTCCAAACAGAGGAGAAACACCTGCAGATGTTGTTTCCAGATGTTTATTTCTTATCTCTAATTTGTTCTAAGCTCCGGCTGCACGTCTGATGCCAGCCAAAACCAAGCAGGGACTGCCCAGACTTGGGCCATCCCTGTCCTTTTTGTGCCCTTTCCAAGGTCCAACCATTCTTCACAACGTATTTATTATTTACTCTTTTATACCAAGTCATTTGTACCTATTCTAGACATGTAATTTCTACCTCTTTTTCATTCTACCAATCATCTTATGCCACAACTACTAGAGAACATGGAGGAGAAGGAGAAGAAGGAGAAGAACAGGGCAACGCCCAAAATCCTCCATCTTAAACCCTTCATCCTCATATTAAAAATCCTAAAATCTACTTTTTAACCTTGTAAAATACCAAACTACTACTCATTTTCACACTCTTGTGGCTTGCAATGATTCTTATAGTGCTGGTAACTTTTCCCATGGGCTAAGGTCAAAGACAGGGTTATTCTGAGCTTTTTACCAGGGTCTGGGACCCCCTTGCTGGGGCTTGTGACCACCCAGGACAGCCCGAGCCATGTCCTGACCTCCCACAGCAGCCAGAGGCGTGCCTTGGACTCCAACAGAGCTGAGTTAATGCTAAAATATTTGGGTTTTTTTAATACCTATCAGAATTTATTTCAGTGCTTCATCCCTATCCATACCTTGTACCTCAAGGTGTTTATGAGGATGAATTTCCACTGGGATATCTGTGCTGGGTTGATTTAGGGGAACAGGTTTAATAAGTGGTTCTCAAACTTTTTCAATTCTGCTTTTAATGTGGCATGGATGGAAATTTAAGAGTCCTGTTGATAAACTGGATGTGAGGGAGAGAAAGGGGTTTCTTTTCCAAACTGCTTTTCAAATCCCTTGTAAATGGTGATAGGCAAAATGAGGAGAATTTATGGCAGCATAAAATAAAACCACCCTTCCTATAAAACTGGATTAGATTTATTGATTATCTAATAAAAACCTATCGCTGGGCTTTAATAAGCTACAAATGATGGGTCCAAAACGAGAAGCATTTTAAGTTCCTCTCTCTCTGAAGGCTTTGAAATCCTGTTCAAACCAGTGGGATCAAAAAGCAAAAATCAAGTCAGACCTTTAACATCCCCCAATTTTCCAGTGATTCATGGATTATTGGATGAACTCTCCTCAGTTGCAGCTGGCTTTGGGTGATGCCCCAAGCAGAGCTCAGGGATAAATCCATCCTGAGGGTTAAAGGAGGACACATTCCCTGCATTTCAAACACAAATTGTCCACAAGAAATCCACGGGTGAGGATGCATTTGCAGAATGTTTTCAAAGTTGACACTGACATTCAAACGAGCTCCAGAAAAATCTAGTTCTGGAACCCTGACACCCATTTCCTTAAAGTTTTGAGGCACTGAATGCCAATTAATGGCATTTCCAGCAGGAACAAAACCTGGGGACAATAAGGGATTGGAGGACAGGGCACATGAATATCCCAAGGAGAATAAAATACCTGGAAGAAGAGTCTGCAGTTGTACAAGTGGCAGATCTTTAAAAAGGAGGAAATTTGGCCAAGATGAAACAGCAAGTCAGGAGAAGAGAGAAGGAAGGAAGTGGGAATTTTAGAAAAAAAATTTAAAAACGAAGGAAAATGACATTTGAATACTGAAATGTGAAGCATTTATACCCTTAATGAAACAAAATAGAGCAACAGAAGATGTTCTGGCTTTAGGCTGAGTTTAGAGAGAGCTGGATTTTTACCACTTTTTAATCACTTTCTGGCATGAGATAAGCAACCCAAAGTTTTATTTGCAGGTGGCCCCAGCTGGAGTTGTGGGAGAGCTCCTGAGGAACGTGAGGAAATCCATCATTTCAGAAGAACAGCACTGACATTCCACTGAATGGGAGAAGGGACACCATGGAAATCTTCCCCTCCTCACAAATGTCACTCTTTGCATTTTGTTTCCCCTCAGACTGTATCAAAAACCTGACTGTGCTGGAGAGGAGGCAAATGGCACAAAGACACCTCCATTCACAGCCCCTTCAAGGGCTGTCAGGGCTGGGAAGCAAAATAATCAGGAGGAGCAGGAAAACATGGAAAGTTCCAGCTGCAAAGCAATAAAAGGTCCCTGAGTGAGAGCACTGTGAGCTCAGGAAGAAGAGTGGCAGCTTGAGAACGGCTTTCACAGAGATAATGCACAAATAAAAGGTGAATATTTGGGGAGGGGCAGCCGTGGAAGGGGGAAACAAAACCAATTTCTACACAGCAGAGGCTTCACTCAGTGCTCAAAGCGTGAAGGAAAGCAAGTAAAGTCTCAAAACTGCTGCTGGAAGGATAAACACAACCTGGGCAGGATTGGGCTAAAATTAAAACCAAATCTGAATCCTCTTTCCTTTGTTCTAAGCTCTGTTTCATTGCAGTTGCCACTTCTGGGGAAAAAACAACACACAACCCCCCAAAATAAAAAGAATAATTCAACCACTCTCACTTTGGTGTTGTTTCCCCCAAGAACAAGACATGAATTTGTTGGTAATTTTATCTGTCCCAGGGCAGATAGCACAGGCCTGAGGACAGCTCTGAGTAAATAATTCAGGGCTTGACCCCAAACACTGATTAAATCCAGGAAAAGTCACCATGGGCAATATTTGTTGTTTCAAGCAATTTCTGGGATCACCAGCTACTTCAAAAAGGAACAAGAAACTGTCTTAAACCAAATCCATGGAAGCGTGGGATGGTTTGGGGTGGAAGGGATCTCAAAGCTCATCCAGTTCCACCCCCTGCTATCCAAAGACAAATCCAGTTTTCCTCCAACATCCCAACTTCCTCCACAACCACCAAGGCTTCTGAGGCCTTTTACAGCACATTAGACGTGGGGAGAGGCTCTCAAAAACATCAAAAACAACCTGGGTTTGGCTGCAAAGAATTCCTGATCATCCCAGGTGTGGAGCTGCAGATTTCTGCTTTTCCACACACTCCCAGGATTTCCACAGCCTGACTGCTGCAGAGGAAAAATGCCTTTATTTATCGAGATTAATAAGGACCTGCTCAGATAATGGCATTTCCAGTATTTGCAAATTTAAAAAAGGTTTTAAATCCCCAAAGCTCCCCTGCTCGGAGGCTTTGAAATCTCAGGCAGATTTGAAGTCAAATCTCAAGGAAAAGCAATTCCCATAAATGCCAGCACATCCTGGCTGATAAGAATCCCTTGGGAATGCCCAGGAGTGGCTCCAGCACCCCAGTTCCACTCACATCTCCCCCAGACTCCAGCAAAGCAGCACAGAAATTAAAAAACCCCATCATTTTCCCCAAGTATGAATTCTTTCAGCCCCACTCCAGCTCTTAATGTTTTCAGCAGTGCTGATTTATTGAGGATTTCTCTGGGAAGCATCTTCAGCTGGAAAATCCCACTGGCAGGGGATCGCTCCTGACCAACAGGAAAGACTTTTTCCTTCAGGATGGAAGTGTTTTGGGATTTTTCAGCGATTTTTCTCCCTCTGAGAGCAGGTCTGGGAGCCCCCAGAGTGCTGCTGGGAGGATGAGTTACTCCAAGGAGCAAATATTTCTGTTTAAATTCATCACAGAGCAGTGAACAGCTCCTGCCCAAGCAGCTCACTGGGTAAAGCTCTCCAGGGGTTTTGTTTTCCTTGGCACTTGGGGACATGGATTAGGGATGGCCTTGGTTGTGCTGGGGGAATTCAGTGCCTTTAGAGGGCTCTTCCAACCTAAATAATTCCAGGATTCCACCCTGCCCCAGCACTCAGCAGATCCTCCTGTATATTCCCAACATCTCACACCACATTTTGCCTGATGCATATTTGGCTTTTCTCTAAAGAGCAGCTCAAAAATCTCTATTTTTCCATGCAAACAGAGAACAGAGCAGGACATTTCCTTAGCCAATATTCCTGTATCCATTAGGGGTCCTATTAAAGCAGAAATGGAACAGCAGAAAATTATTTTCTCTGGTCATCACAGCCCTGCCAGGGGTATAAAAACAAATGAAAGCTCTGCCAGGATCCCAGGCAGGGGAGGGGAGAGCACATCTGGAGCAGCACCACTGGCACCTCTCACTCCAGAGGGCTCCTGGAATTCTGCAGTGCCCAGGAAATGAATAATCAGGTGATTAACAAAGCCCTGCCTCTAGAAAACCTTCCTTTGTAAACAAAAGGGACACATGGAATTGAAATCCAACTCCTAAAATTCCAGCTATTGCTGCCTGTGGGGTCACTTCAATCCTGGAGTTGATTTTCAATTATCTTTTGTTTAATACTCAGAAGAAACCAGAGATGTGGCTACAACCATGTGTCACTAAAACTGGTTTTATTTTCAGTCACTTTTTTGCTCAAGTGCTCCGTTTTAGTTTTAAAATAACTTCCCAGGGCCTGGGATGGGTTTAGTTTTTCTCCTTGATTACTCTTTGGGGCTGCCAAGAGATGCTGTAGTTCCAATTACATCGCAGTTGAATTTGGGTTCTGTTGGGAGCAGCAGCTTGTAATTTGGATTTATCTTTTTTTTAGTTTTAGGAAGGTTTTATGAGAAAAAAAATATATATATATATTTAAGCCCTTTTTTTCCAGGTTATTTTCCTTAAAGTCAATTACAAGCAATTGAGTGGAAAGATTTCCATTGGAGGCAAACAGGGATAACAGCAGTGACTAAGGAATGGGAAGATACATTTGGAAAAAGCTGTGGCCCAGCTGTTTATAATTCTGATTATTACTCTAAGAGCCTCGAGTTCTCCCCTATTCTTGTTATTTAGCTGGAAATTGTGCCCAGTTCCAGCCCCTAAAGTCAAATCCAGGGATGAGGGTCAGGATTGGTGATCCCAAGCCTTGGGGGATTCCAGAGGTGCCCTCCTCCCTGCAGCACTGGGCTGGATCCAGAGGCAAATTCCTCCTCCCTGAGTGAGCCTGGAGCCTGCAAAAATCAGTGTTTGAGCCAGGAAAGGCCCCTCTGGAGCCAAAAATCCCACCAGGAACACAGGAGAAGTCCCACATCTGCAGAACAAACCCAGGATCACAACCTGACCCCAAGGGCTTCATCCCAAATCCACTCCCTGCTCCCTTCCAAAGAGCTTTTGAGGCCTCCTGCCTTCATCCCAGTGCCACAAATCCCACTAAAGAGCCCTGTGGGGACACACCCAGACCAGGATCGAGGTGCACAGCAGATTCTCACAGGGAAAAGCCCATCCCATTTCCCAAAGCCTGTTTGTCTGATTTTCCAGTGTGGTTTGGAAGCATAAATTCCAAATCTCATCCTAATCACCAGCTCAGAAGGTTTGGCACAGGAGGGATTCCTGGTTCATTCATTCCTCAGTGACCAAACAAGAGGAATTCTCTTTAAGGAGCTTAAAATCCCTGAATTTTGTGACTTTCTGCACAGTTTTTATACCTTTTTTTGTACCCCCAGCTGCATGTGGAACATCCAACCCATCCCTCATCACCACAGAGCTGCAATTTCAGCTCCAAAGGTTCATTGCCCTGGCTGCAAACATCCTGGTGATCCCACAGATATTTTTATTCCAATTCCCCTCATACAGTTCAACATTATTTCCATATTTAGCCACAGGAGGAGGGTTTATAAATAAATTCTTCATAAACCCAAGTTGCCAAATTCCCAGCAAAGCCTTGCAGCAGCTCCCCCAGCCCAGAATTCCTCATCAAATTAATTGGGGATGGAGCTTTGGGGGACTCTCATTTGTACAGGAAACCCTCATTTAAGAGCACAAATTGAATTTTCTGGCAGTACTGGAGAGCTCCAGTTCATCGTAAAGACTCAGTTTTTAAGAATTTAAATGACACCAAGTCCCTCCCTGCCCTAAAATCACCTGGCCTTTGAGAGATAAGGATTAAATTCTATCAAACCAGCACGTGAGGGATGAAGAGAACTCTTCATTTTATTATTTTAAATAAATATTATTTTATGCTTGAGGGAAGTATTAGGAGTTAAACTCACAATTTAGAGCCCTTGGAGGGCCACAATCCAGCCCAAAATCCAGATTTTATACTGTTTGCAACCGGTTATTCCTGCAGCTTCTCAGCTGGGAAACTGCACAAAACGTGGAAAGAATTTAGATATAGAAATGTTTAGGAAACTGGATAAATTTTTATATTAATAACAACTTTATCATTAATAATTTGCACATTAATGTGTCCAAAAGACTTTCCAAAGAGAAAATAACCCAGCTATGAAACAGAGACCCCCCCAGTCACAGCCCCTCAGTGCTCTAAAATGGGTTTGAGAGCCCTGACTTGGTTTTGTTTGCTCAGTAACCACAACCCTGCTCTTCCCAATGCCTCCCAAATCTCCCATTTTCTCCCAGCTTTTCCATCCAAAAGCAGCTCCAGAGCCAATGAGGGAAGCACCAGCAGCTGCAAAGGAAAATCTCTGCCTCCTTCCCCATTAAAGAGGAAGCAGGAGCCTCTCTCTCCCTGCAAACCCACTGGATTTATTGAGGATTTGGGTTCCTAATGAACCTCTTTTTTTCCTTTTTAAGGAACACCTCTAATTGTCTCCCACTAATTTACCAGCCAAAATTCAATTGCAGGTGGAGATCACACCATTTGGCTGCCTAATTAATTGATGAGCCCCACAAATCAGGGAGATGTTGCATTTACAGCTTCTCTCCGTCCTAAATTTTCCACTTGTGGAGATACCAAAAACAGGGGGATTTTAGATTTTGGTTGGTTTTATCACAAGCTTTGTAATGAAAACAGCAAAGAGCCCCCCATGTGGTCACAGACTTCTTGGGATTCTTGAAGTTGGGGAATAATTCACATATCCTGAGCTGAGATTTGTGCTCCAGCTCTCTGCATCCAGAGCCCTCAGCGTGGACACGGACCCTCAGCGATAAAATAACATTTAAATCAAAATAAATCCACAGAGCGCCCCCAATAAACACGAACCACCCCGTTGTGGGCCCGAGCTCTGCTTTTCTAAGGCATAAAATCCTAAATGGACCTTCCCCAGGAGGAAAGGACAGGCTGGGAGCGTCCCCATCCCAAAAATCCTAAATGGACGTTCCCCAGGAGGAAGGGAGAGGCTGGGAGTGTCCCCATCCCAAAAATCCTAAATGGACCCTCTCCAGGAGGAAGGGAGAGGCTGGGAGTGTCCCCATCCCAAAAATCCTAAATGGACGTTCCCCAGGAGGAAGGGAGAGGCTGGGAGTGTCCCCATCCCAAAAATCCTAAATGGACCCTCTCCAGGAGGAAAGGACAGGCTGGGAGTGTCCCCATCCCAAAAATCCTAAATGGACGTTTCCCAGAAGGAAAGGACAGGCTGGGAGGGTCCCCATCCCAAAATCCCGAGCCCAGCAGCGAGGGGACAGAGCCCGAGGATGGGGCACAAAGCGACTCCTGAGCGGGTTCCCAATCCATCCATCCATCCCATCCTATGGAAAAGCCATCCCACGGCCCCAAATCCCGTGCCCAGAGCCGAAGGCAGGGCTCTCAGAGCAGCGCTAATTTTTGTTTTTCCCGGGAATGTCGCGGCCCGTCCCGAATCGCCCGGGTTCTGTCGGTCCGCAGCGCCACATCGCCATCTGCTGCCTCTCCCGCAGCATCCCAAAATCCGCCTGGGACCGATCCCGGCCGGCACCGAGCTGCTCAGAACAACAGAACCCCGAGGCGGCACTCGGCAAAGGGCTTGGAGCGTTTTAATTCATGAGAGAAGAACTACGAGAGATGAGCGGGGGCCGCCAGAGCCGCTCCATCCCCTCCGGCTCCATCATCCCCCTGTCTGCTCCATCCTCCTCCTCCTCCTCCCTGGCCGGCTCCATCCTCCTCCTCCTCCCCCTGGCCGGCTCCATCCTCCTCCTCCTCCCCCTGGCCAGCTCCCTCCGCCGC
>VZRV01007374.1:4372-53302 GCA_013398115.1 Falcunculus frontatus
AAAAAAAAAAAAAAGAGAGAGAGATTGGGGGACTATCCTTAATCACTGAATTGCTTACGCGAAAGCAGTAATTCTTCAGTTGCTCTCCATAGAAGACAAGATACTTCTTTTGAAGTGAGGCGAGGAAATTTAGGCAAGTCTGGATACAGACTTCACTTAGACGTCTTTGCTTCTATTACTCCCCCTCACACACAAACACCCCAGTCATTGACTGGTTAGGCAGTAAAATCTTTGGGACAGAGATTTTGATAAATTCGCCTGTAGTCTGTCTTTGGAGAAGTATAATTTCATTTAAATCAAAGACTTTGTTCTAACAGCTGAACATTCTATTTGCTCATGGAAGCTCTATTTTTATTAGTTTTGCTTATGCTTTATGTTGGCCCCTTAGCAAATGGTCATAAACTCTGTTTTAGATCCAGCTACCAGTGACTTCATACTACTGATTTATTTCTGTCATTTACCAGCAAGAATATATTTTTTAAAATGTATTCTAAGCAATTCCTTCCTCTCCACCTCTTCTCTCCCGTGCCTCCCTTTGCTTTCCTTCTCCTTCAACATTTAAACCACCTTTCATTGAGATTAAAATTATGCCTAGATTAGCGCTGTAACCGCCCTTATGTGCTGCTCTTACTAAGAAGTCCTGGGCTTATACAGGAGGTGAATTGGAAAGAAGCAGAAGATTGGAGCCTTTTAGCATTCAGCTTAAGTGCTGGTTCCACTTGCCTGAGCACAAGCTGGAGCCAGTGCTGTTAGGATGCAAGCCTGCACCCTCGCTGTCACTGCTGGTCCTTCTGTAGTCGGGTTCCTGCTTGGAGCAGAGCAAATCTTTGCTCAGTTAAGCGAGCGTCAGTCACTGGCAAGCTTGGCTGCCAGCCCAGGTTTGTTAGACTTTTCTGTGCTGCACCTGAATAAGATATTGAGAAGACATGGCTACCTAAACAGAGCCTAGAAGCACTGGATGTATTAAAAAAAAAAAAAAAAATAATTAAATTGTCAAGGGGATGACAGAATAATTTTGAGAATATAACTTACGCTTCCAGTGCTCGCCTGGGAGGTTTGCAATAAGGAACCTGCACTGCCTGCTCGGTGACACATCCTGTGTGATCTTGTTTAAATACCTTTCTCTGTTTTCTTGAAATCCAAGACTAGAAGGTATTGCTGACTTCTGACTGAGAAACAGGGGCACGGGCAAAACGTAGCTTAGCAGGCTGAAACACCTTGATACCATCCTGCAAAGGTGCTGAGCTCATTCAAAGGCACCAAATGGCTGCTTTTGGCTTACGTCAAGAGTGGGCACTCAGCTACATGTAGGATTGTGCTTTTAAATTGCTTGGCTATTATCCAGTCAAAGTCAACAGGACCATCTTCAAATGGAAAAAGAATGGTGAGAAATAAAGTTGCAAAGTTTTGGGTTGCATGAAGGCACAGGCAGTGGGTATTCTGCACAGCAAGTTGAGGAAAATCAGGGACGGGGTAAAAAAGAGATGAAATAGGAATAGTTTTTAAATAGGAATTGCTGGCAGAGCTATTAATCACACAAGTCTTTGAGCTGTAAGGATTGCATGAGCGGAGCTAATATGGAAGAAGAGAGATACTTTGCTGATATCCTGAAAGAGACTATTAAAAGCAACAAGGAAAATTAAAGGGTGATAATGTCTGAACAGATTAATGACATGTAATAACAATTTTAAAAACCCCAAATCTACAGACAAACCCCAAATCTCTTCAAATATCCAAATCCCCACGTGCAACTGGTTTTTTGTATGGGACAGCCTTGTAATAATCAATTTTGCAAGTTGCTGGTCTTGTTGTACAGTCTCAGCTCTGAGCTTTGACTCTGATCTCATTTACACTAGTCAAATAAATCAAACTTTCTGCTGTTTCTCTGGCTGTACACTGCAACAGTGACCAGAATGTGGACTCTGCTAGAGTCTATGTGGTTTTTAGCAGGAGATTTCACAGCACTTCTGAAGCAGATTAGAAAAGGAAGAGAAAAAAGCATTTGTCATTCCTGTCTAAGGTAGGCCACCACCTGCTCTTTGCAGACTGCCAAGCTAAATGGGGACTTAATGCAGGTAGGGGCTTTTTGTCTGAAAAGAGGAACTGAGAATCTGTGAATATAAGACAGAGACCTGAGACATAACTTGTATTATCGTATTTCTTGTCAAAATCTGCATCATCATCTTTGAAATGATGGTATCATTGCAGTAGATTCAGGACAAACTGAACACAGGTTGAGGGCTTTGCAGAGGGGATTAATCTTTTCCTTTCATGGGATGATTTTTTTAAAAAGTCTTCTTCTTGTTATTTCTATGACCTTCCACCCGTAATGCGCAATCGTAGCTGTTTAATGAAAGAAAACAAACTTTAATTCTGCACTGACCTGGACTTGTGAAACAAGCAGGGTTTTCAGTGAAGCTTTCATAAGCTATAAATCAGTGTAAAATTTAGCTCATATTACATTCTCATTGAAAATGGGTTATATGATAATTTATGTTGAGCTGATCATAACTAAGCACCTCATAGTAGTGTCCTTCAAAAAATTTTAATCAAGATTGTCTTTCTCTCTCCACCTCTCTTGGTGCAATTTCAAGAGGTTTATTTGCATGTCAATCCGCACGTGTCACTGGAGTTATTCCACTGAAGCAAGCACAACATCCCGGCTGCGTACGTGTTTTACAGCAGCATAATGTCAGGTGACTCTCTGCATTTATTTCTGATTTGTGCTAGTGGAAGAGTCAGGCCCTTAATTCTCTTAAGCCCTGAAAACAGTGGTATTTCCAAGTGCCTGTCAGATCTGTTTTCCAAGTCTTTTTGTGCTTTGTGGTGACTGTGCAATGAACAACGTAGGGGGAGAAACTGTGTATCCTATGAAAATCACTGAGCTGGTCCAACCTTTTATTTTAAAATTGGTGTCAAAAAGTGTTTCTAAGTATGTTTGACATTTACTTTTAGATGCCTGTTTTCTCTTGAGATTTTTCCTCTGTTTTGTTGTATGGTGAACGGCAGAGGGATTCCCAAGAGATGTCTTGGGCAGCAAATACCTGGAGGGTCTTCTCCAGGACCAAATTGCCGAAAGCTTTTTTACATCAAGGACCATCTTATTTTACAGTATTTATGCAATCTTTAATATGGTGGGGTTGTACAGCGAGGACAGAGTTGCTCCATAATTGGTGATAATTAACAGTTTCCCACCTAAGTATGTATAATCAAGACAAACAGGGTGGGGAGAGGTGTGTTGGCAAGAGTGGGTGTGTTGATTTCTCATGCAGGCTTTTTTCTTTTTCATAATTAAAGGCTTATGGTATGAAGTTACAAATGGGCGGACTCCTGGTAGAATCCTAGAAAGGATAAACAAGTTTTAAACAGATTTTGAATGGATAATGAAGACAAAGATTATGAGCTATGACCGGAGAAGTTTGACTCAAGAAGCCCAGCAGAGCAGACTTTTAGCTAGACTAAATCATTAAGCTCACTACGTGTCAAGTTTGACAGCCAAGATCTAAGTAGTTTTCATGCCATGATGAAGCTTTGGATTTGAAGGTGGGAGACTCAGGATTTGTCGAGCAGCGACTGAAGCAGAGGAGTAGGAAAACCAAGGTACAGAAAATGTAGTTGGACAATGGTAGTTGTAGCTACAGCAGTTGAAGTGAGCTGGGGAAAGCTGGGACAGTGGAAGTAGAGACCTTGGTTCTTTGGCAGACACCTTGCAACTTGCTCTGTATGGAAAAGTGAGGAGATGCTCAGCATATTTGCCCCTAGAGCCTACAAAATCAGTAGTCACTACCAGGCTTCAGATTTTGTAAATCTCGTAAAATTAATGGAGATATTGCCGCAAACCACTTTCCCCTCTCTCCCACCCTTTTGCTGCATGTTGTATTTTTTTTTTTCCCCTAAACTTTTCCTTCCTGCCAGTAAATATTAAAAGTTCAGGCTGAGGTATTTCCAAATTTCTTTTCCTTCCCACCAGTTGTTTCTGGCTGTATTCCAGAGAGGGAGAGAAGATGACAGGTTTTCATTGGTCACTTAATTGTGTATGTCCATTGGTTTTTATGACTTTCAAATTTATATTTTTGTGTGCTTAGGGGTTTTTGTGACAAGGTGCTAATGGGTTCCTGGCTGGGCAAGCACCTGTGTCAGAAAGTGTTTCATTGTGTCCCGTGTTTTTCCACCTCTGACTGCTTTTATTAGCTTGCATATATACCTTTATTGCAGCTCCCCATGTACTTCTGATTGTGGGGGTTTTTTTGTGTACTTATAATCTGCATGTACAAAGGAAACTATTTGTCTTATATGGAAAATAAGCTTTTAATATAGAGAGAAAGTGGGAGTTGGAAAATGGGTTTGTAGATGTGCCTGAGAGACAAGAAAGCAAGGAGATACAGAAACAACTTGGACCACTGGCTTGTCCAGGGGTTTTTATCATATGATCTGAGAAGTTCTGCAGCATGGGCTGTGGGTAGCTGGTAGGTATCCTGCTGCTGGAAGATCTCATTTCCTACTGCTAGGCTGCATGAAATGGTAGATAACAGTACCCTACCAGGTTTCCTAATAAAGTGCTTCCAAATGAGCACTTGCTGTAGCTGCTCCAGCCTAATGATTGTGAAAGCCAAGAGAAATGGCATCTGTGGCTTTAAAAGAGAAGCAAAGCACCCACAAGGTGATCTCTGCATTAGGCTGTAATCTACATTAGGAAGAAGACCTTAACTCCCCTCAGGATATTGTATTTAAACCTGTGCTCTAGTTGCAGTAATGCAAATTCTGCTTCTGTAAAGAAGATAAAGGCTAGCTTTTTTTTTTTTTTTTTTTTTTGGCTTATTTTGCTGGCATTTCCTCTAATATAGGTTATATATTAATGACCTGATGCATTTCGGGAGATAAGGTTGGTTTCCCATCTTATTTCTGTGCAATAATTAAGCATTTTATTCCAGTCCAAATGTGGAAAAAATTTGTTGCAGAATTTGGCCATTTTAGCACTACAGCTAAATAAATGACTATTACAGAGTATTCTGGCCCTTGTTCTAAGGAGCTGTCATCACCTCTTTTAATGGAAAATTATTAGCCTTTTTTACGCTTCCTAGTTTGCTCTTGCACATGGTTTTGCCCTCTGCACTTCTCCAGAGGTAAAGACCTGCTGATCAGCTTCTAGGTGGGAGAAAAAAAAGAAGGTTTAGCGGGTTGGGGTTCCCTGAAAATGGAATAGCTTTAGAAATGCGTTTAGTCAACAGATCTTCTGAACAGAACAAAGGCCTTAACTTCCAAATCTATAGGACACGACATGAACAATAAAGGATCTCTTGAGACCCATAGAATGTATCCTGGCATAGGTCTTACAAATGGGTCTTGTATATTAGTTTATACAGTCATGTTATAACAGAGAGATGGCCAAGGATAGGGGAACAGGATATATAAATGAGATTTTTATGACCCAAATGTGCATATGAAATGTAGGACAGACTGGATTCAAAATCAGTTCCGTATTGTGGGACCTGCCTTTAACATGGGAATTGCAGTTTTTTTCCATTTTGTTCCAAACACAAAAGGCTATATCATGCTACAAAAAAATGATTATATCTAAGCCTCTAAAAATTTAAATACATCTATTGTTTTTCACTCTCTTTCCAGACAGATTAGCAGAAACTATACTGCTTGTGTTTGTCCTTTCCAACTGATAGACATCTTAAATTATTTTGTTTTAACTGATTTGTAAGCATCTTTCCTAAAAGGAAAATGTCCATTAAAAACCAAATGTTTCTGATTACTCCTGGTCTGGTGATGATGTATGGAAGGTTTTGTTTTCTCTGTACAATGAGGGAGAGAGATGATTTTTCTTGAAATTTTCTGTCTCTATGTTTTTTTGCAAATGCTGCTTTATTGGTAGTTGGTTTTTAATTCAGCAGGGTATTATAAAAGCTTGTCCCCTTAGAAGCCTTCCATCTACCCCTGGCTAATAACAATGACAGTGCACTGAGAGCTCATTTAACACGTGGGCTGGACTGCAAGCTGTGCCCTGCTTCTTTTGCTGGGAAAGCAGCTGCCAAGATGCCTTTTGAGACTCTTTGGGCTGACTTCTCCTCCATCCCGGCACTGCTGTACTTTGCAGCAACTTCAGGGCTACTCTCTGTTTGTAGATGGATATTCGTACATGATACCCACAAACCCAGAAAATTAGAGGAAGAAATCTGTTCTGGTGGTCTCTGTCCAAACCCCAGCACGGTGCTGAGGAAGCAAGGCAGTGCTTCTAAGTGAGATGGATATTTGGGGCTTGAAGCTTGCACCTTGAGTCCTCATAATCTGTTGTCCCCACAACCAAATTCACCTTCCAGATATGCTGCTGTGAGAATTTGAGTAATTCAGTGTCATTAATTAAGTTATTCTAGAATTACTCCAGTGTAGCTGTGAACAAAATTAAGCCTCTACTCTGTTCTGGGAAATTAGACAGATCTGTTTTTTTCTAAGTGGTTTCTAATACATTTCATTAGGAAATTATTTGATGAATGTCATCTAGTCTTTGGGGATTGGTACAGTGTCTGGGGTTTGAACACCCTGACAATTTGTAGCCAGCCAAAAGGAATGAAAGGCTAATTTCTGCACAGAACACTTCAATATTTTTAGGTTTTTTTTTCCCCAAAGTGTAGAATGCTTTGAAGGTGTCATAAATATATGGAGTAGGAGATTCATTCCTAAGGATCTCAGAGTGCTCCAACTTATTTACCTAAATGAGCTTAGCTCGGTTGGTTGGAGCATGGTGCTAATAATACCCAGGTTGTGGGTTCCCCATATGGGCCAGTCACTTAAGAGTTGGGCTTGATGATCCTTGTGGGTCCCTTCCAGCTCAGAATATTCTGTGACCTGTGGTCTTAGAGCTTAGCCTTGTCATGGTATTAGTTTGTGTCTGTGTCAGGTGTTGTAATTTTCACCAGTAAACAGTCTGCAAGCAAGAGGCAGAGATTCAATTATACTTTTCTTAAACTGCATAAAAATATAAATCACCTAGGTGTTGTTCTGCCATGACTTCACAGTTTCTAAGGTCCCAGAAAAACTTTATGCTAAGGCTGATGCAATATTCTTGGCCAAAGAACAACTTATCTGAGTTCACTGGAAACCTGAAGGGAGGTGAATCCACCAAGGTCAGTGGCACAATTATATAATTTTTGCCTTGTGAATAAACAGATGTTCTATTTCATGAGTATTCACACCTATAGTATTGGACATTAGGTGAAGTATCCCAGCCTGCTGATGCATCTAAAACAAGTTTGTTGCTGCCAAAGCCAGGGAAAACTTTAAAATTCTGTTGGATACAGTCATAACTGTGGAATATATGTAACTTTTGTTGATTTTCAATCCTGTTTTTCTCATGTTGGGAATAGAGGAGTATACCAGGGTGTTGGTTAAAATTGCAAACTTCTTCTGGTTTATTTTTGGGATTTTTTGTTTATTTGTATTTGGTTTTAAATATTAGTGGGGTACTTTGGATTTGTGCAAACATGAGTGAAATCCGACCCACTGGACTTCTGTTGCTTCCTCAAACTAGGGCTTAAAGGATGTTGTTAAAAATTAAAAATTCTGTCTGTATACAGGAAGCAAAACAACTAGTCAGCCAAGAAGTGGGCCTTGAATTGTGCTTGGGGCCATTTTTTCAGATACTACTACTATATTAATATAGTAGTATTAATATAGTAGCATATTAATTCATTTTTTCTGCATCAAATTGATATGTCAGATTTTTCTGGTTTCTCCAGTTATTCTACATGACTCTGATGGATACAAAAAAAAAAAGCTGTGCCTGTTTTGGCTGGTTATGTGCCTGTGTTCATCTCTCTTACACTGTCAGAGCAGTGCTGAGCTATGGAAGTTTACCTGTAACTTCAGCATAATGAATTCTTATTGCTTTGAACACATGAGCTCTTTCCTTGTCTTGGTTATTTCCCTTACTACTTTTAAACCCTCTCTTCCGCCATTCTCTTCTCAGGTCTTTTTCTCTTTCCTTGTGTGTGTGTGTCAGATAAATAGCTCTTCTTCCTTCACAAATACATACCTGACATTAAGTGTGTTAATATTTGCCTGCCAGAGAAATGAGAAGAGGGGTGGAAGAGGATCAGGATAGGCAAGAAAGTTTGTGAAAGAGCACATTTCTCAGTTTGTCTGACTGTCCAGTCTTTGTCTTCTAGTTGAAACTGTTTTGACTGTAATGTTGATCATAACTTGTTGGCAGCATGAAGCATCATTTCAGCTGCACACAGAAATGCACCTGCCTGGCCTCTTTGGCCGCTGCCTTCCAGTGACAGGGACAGAGTAACAGTAAGAGAATAACAAGAGGCAAGTAAGTGGAGGATCCCTTGCCATGTATGATTTTTTTTTTCTTTCTTTCAAGATGCAAATGTTAGCCTGACAGTGGTCAAAGAGAAATGTCAAGAAAGGAAATGGAAAAGTTGAGAGTATTTATTGTGCTGGTATGTCAATCTCTTATACGCCCTGTATAAAGCCAAAAGAGTTCAAGCCTATTACCTGAAGCCTTTAAATTGTACTGATAAATGTCAGTATAATCCGGGGCAGTTAGAGCCTAACCACACCTGTATGAATATCTTCAGCTATGTTTAAACCACTTCTAACAAGGAAAACCCCACCCTTTCCATTTTTTATGGAGGCACTTTGCCTTCCTCTGTGCCTTTGGTCTCCAGTCTCTGTGGTTTTACCTATAATCACCAATAGCACCTGGACAGTTGTGTGCAAGACTTTCAACTTGATGTTCACAGCGTGCCTCACCAAACTGAGTGGACACACTATGGTTAATAAAAAGGTTTTCTTAAAGCTTAATGAGGCTCAACAAGAAATGCAAACTGGGGAATGACCTTTTTTCTTTGCCTTCCTTTGAAAAAGTAGGAAAAGCAAAAAGACAGTTTGTCTCACTAGAACCTTTTTGGACATATGTCAGGGAGTAGCAGAAGGAAAAATAAAGTTAGAAGAAAAAGATGTGAAATTCTACATTCCTTGATACAAGGTTTATGATAATTTAAAATATGGGTAATTGTTGAAGTCCCAGTGAAGTCTGTTTGCTTTTACAAAGAGTCTGCTGGAGAGACAGGCAGATTAAGGGACTGTGAATGGGACCCGAGAGTCACTCACTTGTAAAATCAAGAACAAAGAGGAAAATTCCTCAGATTCATCTTCTGTTCTGACCCACTTAGTGTGTTGTTGCAAACAGATAGAGTGAAATAACTCTGAATGTGGTGTTTAAACCAATTTTCCTAAGGAGAAATGAGCCCAACCTAAAGCCGGCCATAGCTAAGTGAATTATTTCCTTTTTTTTGACTATGACAGTTATCTTGAAATAGCTCTTTGATGAAATCCCCTCCTCTTTCAAGTCCTTGGAAAAACTCCTACGATGAGATTCATTTCATCTAAGTTTAGACATCTCTAGTGTAAACTTCTATATCCGAGCTCCACATCCTCGACTCTCTTTATAGCTGGTGGAGAGAAACAAGGCCTTCTAGGGTGCGATTCATCTCCTTTGTTTTAGAGGGCTACTTTAGAAGGGAGAAATTCAACACTTCCAGTACCTGCTTCTCTCTCTCTCAGCTTTAAACAGATACTAAACTTTGGTGGCATCACACTCATCTAGTCAGAGGAAACCCACCTGTTGTGGCTTAGGAGGGGAATTGGATACCCACATTTTTCACTTGGGAAGACACCACTGGCCGTATGTAGGAAAGGCTGAAGATTGCAGATTGGCAGCCCATTTTGGTTATGGTCTCAGCTGCTTTCACACCTCTACCTATTATCTCAGCGTTCTGCTGTGTGAAAATACATTGAACTGTAGAAAATCTGCTGGAGTTATGTACAGGGTGTTCAAGCTTAAAGGTACTGCTCTTGTGTACCTACACTGTCTTCATTTCTTGTCCTAAAACCACAGGTAAATGCTGTGAAACAGTCAACTCGGTCATTCACCCCAAAACATTCCAGGAAATCTTTAAGAGTCCATTCAGAGGAATGCTAAAAGACAGTAAGTTAGTCTGGTATCTCTTCACTTCTTGGACAAGTAGTCTTTCCATCCCTAGCTTAAGATAGTGATGAACCTAAGGAGAAATAGGCACAGACCATAATGCAAAATGGAAGATTTAGGAAATCATCAATGTGCAGTTGCTACATGGAGATCAAGACTAACACTGAAAGCATGCGAAGCAGCAGTCAGGATGTAGCAGCTCTTCTGCTGAGCTTTATCACAGTGTCTTGTGGAACAGATTTGATCACTTAAAGGTGGGAAATAGTAATTGAACTTTTTGGGGGGGTTTAAGTGAATAAAAGAGACATGCTGGGGTAATACTGAAAGTGCTGTTTAAGTGCTTTCACTCTTGTGATTAGGATATCCTTTTTTTAGGCTGTGTTGCTTAGGAAAGGCTGTCTCCGCGGGGATAGAATAAAATCAAGGTGAAAATCTCTTGTAATTTAAAATGGTCTGGTATGTTGTGACTTGCTATTACATATGGTGAGGGGGTTGGTGACATAATTGCTTAATTCACTGGACTTTCTTCACTGGGTAGTGGGTATGTAGCAGAGCCCTTTGTTTCCTTGCAGCCCTTGCTGGCCGGATGTCTAAGTAGAGGCTGATGTTGGTCTCTCTGCCATGGTGGTCCCCTGGGCACTGAAGAGCTGAGATTAGAGCTGAAAATGACTGCTTTGGTCAATGGGCCATCTCCTTGCTTTGGTGTATGTAATTCAGCATAGCTTGGCATGGCAGTTCTTATGTGATGACTGACACTCTGGCCTGCTGGCTTCTTAGATAGTTTATTTTTCTGGGCATTAAGAAGTGGAGGTGTGGACTTAAAGGAGCAGTTGTTCCATGCATGCACTTCAGATACAACCTTTCATGTCTGAAAGGACTTGATGTGTGGGTGAGAAAGGAAATCAGAGCCTTGAGAAGGTCTTAACAAGAAAAGCAGGAGAGAAGTTGGCAAATGATGAAGGAAGAAAGAGTATTTAAGTTGTCTATAACTCCTTGGAACCACAGGGGTGGAGGGCTCTTCTGTCCATTTAAATCCAGAATAACATAGTTGCTGCTGTCCTCATGTTATTCCAGTGTGTGAGCTGAATTGATGATGTTGTGGCTGATGTGTTGTCCCTTGGAAAAGGAATACTTCAGATGAGACTTCCTCTGGGTTTACAGTCACCCCTCACATTGTTTTACTGGGATCCAGAAGAAACTTCACAAAATATTTTGTGTAATAGTGGAACAACTTGCCTTATAAGGAAAGGAGTCTTTCATACAGAGGAGAAAAAACCACACCGCTGCCACCACTCTCCTCACTCCCCAAAAAACCCAAATGAAGAAAACCCACCAACAAATGACAAACAACCAAAAAAGGTTCATGTCTTCCGTACGTTTGCAAGGGAGTAAAAAAAGAACTAGCTTTTTGGGGTTTTTTTCCAGATTTGCATAATTAGTTGCCTTTTTGGGGGTGCTTAACTGTAAAATATTTTAGCCTTGTTAAAATATAAAATTGTGCTTAGCTGTTCTATATGAAGTGCTTTAGGATTTTCTTAAGATAAATTGTGTTACAGCACTTGAAGACACTATGCTGTAAGTACCCTGTGTGATACCACTGTGTCTCTTCGGTTCTGTCAGTCTTCCTCTTTCTTCTCCCTCCTTTTTCTCCCGGTGAAAACATCTACTTGTGGTTGTGCTTCAGTGGTGTTACTTGACAGTTTATTTCCTATAATTAACACATCTGTATGTACCTGATCTAAAGGCAAGTGAAGATGAGGGAATGTTTTCCCTTCAGATCAGCGGATTTCGGATATGACCCTCAACAGATGATTATCAAATGCTGAAATTCACATCTGAATAAAGGGGGGGTTGTGTGTGTGTGTGTCTGTTTGTAGAAATGCTCTCTTTAGCCTAAGGGATAGCAGTCAATACTGAAAGGGAGATGAAAACTGAATTTTTGCAGAACAGAGATTTCATTTTAACTACGCATTTTTTCCCTTTATTCTTCTCCTCTCTGTTTGAAAAAATGTTAAATGCGTTGAGTCTGGGAGACATTCTGTGCTGCATTAGAATAGCCATCAACGTCAGTCGAGACCATTTGGATCATGTCACTTGTCCTAAAGTGTGTAGCTGTTTTTAAAGAAAGAACATGTCATGTTCTGTACAGGGATCTTTAATGCATGAAACTTGTTTGAAGCAATAATAAATCAAGTCCTTGCTGCTAAAACCAGTGTCTGATTTTTCCCTCGTGACAATCTCTATCCTTCCGTGTGTAAAAACTGAGACAATAGAAAGAACAATTCTGCACCCACAGGTATTGCAAATAACTATGATCACAACTAACTAAATACATAAATCTAGCAAAATAAGGAACTGAGCTATAATTGTCCTATGCATTTGCCACAATGTTTAATAATGTACTCTTTTCGTACAGCCATCGTTATAGGAGGTTGCAAGCTGTGTAGAGATATTTTCATTATTCATGCTCTATTGAGTAGGCAGTTCTGCAGACATTTTTCTCACCTCTCCTAAAAAAGTGGAATAATTAAGAGCAAGCAGAGTGTTTGAGATGTATTTGCCTATCATTTTCCACTCTTTTACACAAGTATTAGTTCTATTAGATTCAAGCCAGTTGCCAGTGATGTAAAGAAAAATCAGTCTTTTGCATTTTTTTCTCTTTATTAATTACTGTTTTTGACTGTGCATAGGCATAACTAATACAAGTAAAGGAAATGTAAATGCAAATCCATTTAAATTAATCTGGAGTAGTTAAGAATTGCAGGCTATTTTAGCAGCATGACTTAGTTTCAAAAGCCCTATGAGAAGATGACACAAATCTTAGGCCTGGCAAATGTTATTACTGTCTACAATGAATAGTAGTGTAATCATAATTACAAATGGGTGATGCAAGATCCCCACTTGGGCTTCAACAGGGGTTGAAGTTTAATCAGACAAAGGGTTCAAGGGTTTGATTCTTTTTCACCTTGTAAAATTACTTGCTCTTTCCTCCTCTACAGATTCACTACCTTTGTATTTGGGCAGTAAGTTTTGAGTATGAAAATGTATAATTTTTTCCTTTTGTGGATAGACAACAAAATCCCCAAAACTCGAAGCAAAGTGGTGGGGAGTATCAAAGTGGCAGCACTAAGGGCTGGAGCCCCAATACTGCAATGGGAGTGGACTGAGTCCAGAAGTAGGGGCAGGCACCTCCCAAACTGGGTGATCTGTATTGGGATGCTCAGGAAGGACCGTGTCAGTGTCCACTCACTGCTCCATGCGAAAATCAACAAAGGTGCCAAGCAGTGACAGCTGAAATTGTTTGGTTTTTAAATATGCCTGGGCTCCAGTCCACTGGGGACTGCAGAGGGACCAGAAGTGCATTTTTCGTAGACCAGCATTTGAAAAGGAGGTTGTAATGACTTTGAGTTACGTCAAGAAAAAACTTGATTTCAGCCAGTGACCTTGAGCTGAAAAACATTAGCCCGTTATCAGCACCTTGAACCACGATGTCGCTTTGTATGGTTTTGCTTATGTAGATTGGTTTATTTATTTTTTTAATCTGGTGCAACATAGTAGAGGTAACCATCAGTTTGTTATAAACCCAAGTGCTCTGTCGACCTTTCTCCTTCCAGTCTGAGTGCAGCAGAAAACTGAGGTAGCAATGGCTTGTTTGTTGTTCCACTCACTGGGCTGCTGAGAACTTCCAGTTTCCAGCAGCTCGGCTCCGGGAAGCAGGCTCGAGCGTGGAGGCACAACACGCGAACTGTTGTCATTTGTTGCCATGATGACAGTGTCAACTTAACTACAGCTGACAAACAGTTTTTAAATAGAACATTTCGATTCATTATAGTATTCTCCATCTGTTTTTTTTCACCGTCTCCATACATGCAAAACATCCAAGAAATGCTACCACAATGGTTTAGTTTACTTATCCAGCCACTAACATTAATTAGTTGTTGAGAGTGGTAGTTTAGGGAGCAAGTAAAATGATGGAATTCTCCCCTCAGTAAAGGAAACTATTTTATTTATTCAACAAAAGATGCCCAGTAGACTTGTTTCCACATTTAGAGAGCGATTTTCCAATTGATTTTTTTTTGAGCGTAGGTTCTATATTGTTGGGGATTTCTTTTGCTACTTTGTTACCTCTTGCTTTTGCCACATTTTGCTTCCTTCCCAAAAGCATCTGCCACCTCTATTTCCAGTGTGGAACTGGTAACAGAAGGCAAACACCATTTCATAATTAAATCAGGCTGCTGGGGTCAAATTTAGAGAGTTTTATTCATGGCTTTGCCACTGGCCCACTCTGTGACCTTGAGCAAGTTGCGCATTGCTGTATCTCAGTTTACCTATAGGTAAACTAATATTGACTTCCCTTGAGGGGATATCATGAGGCTTAATTAAGCATCTGCGAAGATGTGCGAGATAGAGGACTGAAAGCTGCCACAGACGTTCAAGTGACGACAGCAACGATGATGATGATTTGTGCCCAATTGCACCACTTCCCACAGACCCACCACCATAACTGCTGCAGGGATTAGCTGTCAGGTGAACTATGAATCCATCAATTCATCCATCATTCCCCCCCTCATAGATTGAGCCCAGCTGGCCAGCTTTGCTTATTAGTTGCTTTTAATAAATCAAATCATATTTGCTCTTTTAATTGTATCTTAAAGGGTAGCATGGCTCTTTGCTTTTAAATTAAAAACAGTGTGACAATGCAGATATTAGAAGCTGTGCTGCTGCTCTCAAACTGTTGATGTAAAACTAGGCTGGAAATATATGTTGAAGGAACCTCAAAAATTCTGGCATAGGACTTTCTCTGGATGCTGAATGCCTCTTTTGCTAAGTTTGGGCATCCTTATTTGTAAACGCTCTCAGAGCATTGTCCCAGTAATCACAATTTTAAAATTAAAATCTAGATCTCCACAGGAATCCAGGGTGAAAATAGCTGAGGATTGCTGTTTGTTGACAGTAACAGCCATGTCCATTTGGGGGCAGGAAAAAAAAGGCCCAAATTATGTAAAAGCAGATTAATGAATTATTCAAGGTATACTTTATTGTGATTTTAATTTTTAAATTACACTGGCCAAAAAAGGAACGGGAATAACAAGTTGACATGTTTTATTTTTAATCTAGGGCCAAACCTGTATCTTACAAATCTTATTCAAAAGGAGTATATCCACTAAAATATTGATAACATAATTTCCTTTAAATTTGGTTCTCAGTCATACGAAAAGTGAAGGGCCTACATGGGAGTGGCTACTCTGAAGAGATCCCTACACATTGAAATCAGTGGATGTAGCCCCGTTGCCTACTTTGGCCCATTACTAATTTATAGTAAATTGAGCAATATTTCCTTTATTAACATAACCTGGATGCCAAGTTATATAGGAATTCCTCACCATATACCCAAAAGGGTGAGGGTTAAAAACAGCAGGAGTTTCCCTTTGATTTTCAGCAAGCTTTTGCCCAATGTCTTATTGCATTTTAGATCATCAGCTTTGGAGTTTTGGAATTTACCTTTCCATCATGTGCAAAACTTGATTCAAAGGTGCCTAGTAGATAAAATCAAAAAGGGATTGTTGGCCCCTTTAGCTGTCCAGACAAGCTTCACCCTCAAACTTGACTGTTTCTAGAGGAATTGCATAATGATGATAATTCGTTCAAATGGCAAGCAGGAAAATCAACACAGCGTGCATGGTCAATAATTTCTAACTTCTGAGAGGAGATCAAAGAGGAAGGCAGCAGGGAGGAGGAGTAGCCTTATGTAAAAGTGTAAAGGAAAAACTCTCAGTAACTGAGATAGCGCTACGAGGAGATAACAGAATTCAAAAAGATTTCTTAAAAAAGCAAACAAAGTAGTTAACTGGAGAATTCAACTGCTGGAACATAAACTGAGCACACTAAATGGAGCAGTAAGCTGAAGCAATATATTTTTGGACATGTTGGTCCCATATTTGACCTGAAGGCCCCCTTTTACACCATAAAAGCATATGAAAAGTGCAGATAGATTTGAAATCTTTACCACCAAACACTAGTGATAGGAGGAATATGCACTGAAGCTGGGCTTCCCAGCAGAGCATAGCACGGATCCCTGTGGTCCTCAGGGCCAGGACAAAATGGGGAAAACCCAAGGATGGGCAAGTGTCCTCACTGGTGGCTACTGGGCACGTGTCCCGATGAGTGTTGTGGAGGAAGGGCAATATATTGGTGTTAGAGCTCTTGCTCTTCTTGTGATGGTGTGCATGGCTGAGAAATGCAGGTTTCTTTAGAAGTAGTAGGGTTTAGCATTTTTCTTACCTAGTTATTTATATAAAACAAACCCTACAGCAACAAAGGAAAAAGAGATGTTGCAAATAAGCGTAGCATCTCATGCGAAGTTGTGATGTGTACAGAGCACAAAGCCACATTCAGCATCTCTGAAATCAGTCAGGATTGGGTTTGAGCACCTGTCAGGAGGGTTTAAGAAACTGGAAAGGGGAAAATCAGCGAGAAACTGTCCCCAAGAGTTTAAGGCAGGTATGGAGGTGGATTGGCAAAGGAGACAGTGGTTTGGCTGAAGACCCTGTGTCAGGAGTGGATGAGGAAGAGCACTGAAGGCCATTTGAGGAATGATGTACACAAGCACAGGGAAGCAGAAGTGTGGGTACAGTAAGGACCCTGCAGTCAAAGAATTTAGGAAGAATTTTGTTACAGTGAAATAAACTACAAAGGTCGGGAATCAAAGCAAGATAAAAGTATGGGGAAAATAATTTTGTCTATGTATTAATGTTGGTTTTATACTTCTCTCTCAAAGATTAATCCATCATAAAAATATATTAATAGTGTGTCTGGGGATGTGTGGTTTTTCTATCATCAGCCTAAATTGGAGGGTACTACTTCGTGTTGAAGTAGCTTGTCTTTTCTACTTGCAGAAAATTTTCCTTTTGCTCTCTCCCCCACCTCTTTCTTTTATTATTTATTTTTTTCTGAACTTCAGCAGCTGTCTGAAGTGCCTTTACTCCAGGATCCCACAGTTGGATAAAAAGAACAAAATACAGAAAGATAAGTTCTTAAAATCACTCTGGGCTTTCTTTAATGGTAATCATTAGCCCTGTTCTGAACTCTATTGACAAAATGCTGGAGTAGTCTTGAAAGCCGAGCAAGTGCTCTCTTAAAGGAAGAACTGGTTAATTAGAAGATCTAATGCAAGTGACCTAATTCTGCAGCTCAGAGCTAACTTTTCTAGCACACAATAACGTGAAGATTGGAAATGATATGTATTGATTCGTTTAAGTCAACAAGTTGAAATCTTGAGTGGAAAGTTAATTTCTCCTTAGCTATTTAAAATCATCATCTTTACAGACCACTATTAGGTATTTTTTGTCTGCAATTTGATCAGCAGCTTGGAACTCACGTATTAATATGTACAGGGAGGCACAGACACACAGAGAAAATGTTTAATGGTCAAAGAATGAGGGCACCATGCCTTTATTTGTGAGAGGCAGAGCTCTGTGTTACTAAATCGTCTTGTAGCAAGTGCAAATGTTCCTGTTGGTTTTTTTTAAATAAATAGAAATTTGCTTTTAATCACTTAAACAGCCACTGTTAAGGGTTGAAAGTTATTGCTAAGGGTATGTAAATGTTTTCACCATAAATCAGAGTATAACAATGTCACTGCATTTTGGGATCCAAGAATAGCTCTTTTAAAGGTAACAGTGTTTTCTATCCCCTTCCCTCAGCTTTAAGTAGCAAAGGTGTGTAAAATAATTCTTCTGGATTCAGATGAATATTTCAGCCATAACTCAAGAGGATCCTATAAATTATTTCTCACTAGGCTTGGTACGATTTATGCGTAACCTACCAGCGTTGTTCTGGTTTCCTTTTTCTGTAGGTGAGGTGCTGGTAAATTGTGATTCCTTACAACCTCTTGCTGCAGTATTCCACCTGAATTTCAGGAACAGTTGCAACTGTATGGTGCAAAGAGGATTTTCACATCCCACTTTAGATGTTCAGTTAGAGCGTGTGAATATCCTTCTCGAGGGCCTCTCCTCCCTCCACTGACTGTGTTTGGATGTCTGCAGGAGTTCTGAAACACAGCTAATCCAGACATCTGTGATGCTGGCTCCAGAGGGCTTCCCTATCCATAGCGTACTGTGGAGTGCAAAGTGCGTACGTGTTCCGCTCTGGTGCCCGGAGAATTTGTGCCCTTAACTTCACCGCATTTCCTGAAAGAGGCTTTGGAGGCACCAGGTCAAAGCAACTTCTCAGTTTCTTCCAATAATTAAGAATGAAGATTTTGGGGTCTTTTCAAGAGAAATGTTAGGAATTTAGCTGTAGACCAGACTTGTTATTCTTTCAGGCTGACTTAACAGTTCCATAGTGCAAAGACTGAGCTATGAAGATCATGGCCGAGGAATAAACTGGTCGTCCTAAAAAACTCTATTCTTTTTTCTATTTTTTTTTCTTTTTTCATTTTTTTTTTTAATTAGAGTCTTTGATGCTGTTAAATAAATTAAGTGAGCCTGTTTCAAAGAGATAATTTGTGGGGATCATATATATCAAAGGGAAGAGTTAGCTGAGAAAAGAAGTACTGAAAGAAATCCTCAAAATAATTGGCAAAAATTGTTTGATACAGTTTTTTTGTCATAAGGAATTACAGTTATATGAACACAATGTAGCTAATGTTCAGTATTGCTATTTCACTACTACTTCATAAGTCAGACATGAATATAACATAGTCTGAACCTTGTCTGTGGCAGATGCTGATGGTGCTGTGTGGGTTCAGGTTGTTCTATCTACTTAATCTTTGGATTGCTGGCTGTAGTTTATCCTCGTTCTGTAACGCATGAGTTAAGAGCCTAGCTTTTTGACTGGAACTAGAATAAGCTGGGGAACAGTGCACAGGCTTGTGATGAGAGATGGGACCAAACTCATATACATGGATGTTCCTTTGCTGGGAGAGATTCAGGCTACTTTTATTTTCATGAATTTCCAGTCTGCTGAGTTATAATAACAAAAGGAATTGAAGTAAAATCCAGCATGCTGATTTCGGTAGATCATAGTCTCTTTCACAGTACAGCAACATTTACCTCTAATCAGTTGTAATTCAGCTCCAGTTTGTAGTAGCTGAATATGATTTCAGTTGATGGAGGTTTAGGCGGATGCTTACATGGAGGGTTCAGTTCTATGTAGATAATTCTTCCCTGTGTAATAAATTTTTCCCACCTAGTTGGTAGTTTCACAAGAGAAACTGGCAGGATCACTCCTGCACCTTCTCACCTTTGTAAGGTTTATTTCCAGGCATGCGTTAAGCCATGTTGATAACCTAAGGAAGCTGTTGCATGTCTGGTTTTTTGTTTTGTTATGTGGTTGTTTTGTTTTTTTTTAAACTATAAGAATAAGCCCTGGGAAAATTGGCAGATGTAAAATTATTTAGTCAAATCTAGATCAGAGACTGTAGGAAACTTCTAAAGGACTTAATGCATAATGATACATGAAATCCATTGAAGATGAATGCATAGTAATAACTGGGATGGAAAAGTTTTGCTGCTTGTCTGCCTAAAAATTTTACTATTTGCCTAACTGTACTATAAAATAACTATATCAACTCATAAAAGAAACCCAGCCATCAATACCAGTGGTTACTGGAAAACATCTGCTCGCTGCACAGTCAGTCAAAAGACAGGTTTAGGTACATGAGGCAAGAATAAAGAATAATATGGAAAATACAGTAATGCCATTATGTAAATAATGCTGGTTCATCAAGTGGGTGCCACCATCTCAAATACGGTATTACAGATTTACCAGGAGCTCAGAGTGAGGCAAGAAGAATGATCAGGCACATGGGAAAACTCTCATATGAGGGAGATTGAAAAGACTGGGATTGCTACCTTCGAGAGGAGATGAATAAAAAAGAACATGATAAGACTCTAAAATTCATTATTTTGCATAGCGAAGGCAGTTTGGGAAGAGTTTTTCTCTCTTTCTCATGATACAAGAACAGGGAAACATTATAGAAAGATGGCTGATAAATAATAATTTTTCACCTGAGGTGCAATTAGGTAATGGACTTCTTTGCTCTGGGAAGTTGCTACAGGATTTAATGTGTTTTAGGAAAAGGTCTGGCAATTTATATGAATAAGAATATTCTGTGTTGTTATGATCTATTAAAACGAAGACTACTAAAAGATCCGAAATGATATGCTTTAAGTTTGTACCCTTAATTGCTAGGAGACATTGCAAGGACGCTTTCCTGGGGGATGGGTTATCCCAGATCTGCCTAGTGCAGGGGTTTTTTTTTTGCATTTTCTGCTGACACATCACATTCTGCTTATAGTTCTAGATGAAACTAGATTTGAGCCCGTGTGGCAATTTCTGTGTTCCTGGTTGTTTCATTGTCAGGCTATTTCAATGGCTGTTGATGCCAGCTCAAATTTACAGCTATATTACATTGTGCAAGCTACTTGTGGCATGAACTGTCCTTTTGTTTGAAACTTCTTCAGCATTACAAGACAGTAGGTCATGGTCTATGAGCACAGTTATAAGCACAGTGGTAATACAAACAACGAATAGTAATTGTCCATGTGAACATGTAGAAAACATCCCCCAACTACAGGCATAAATTACTATTGGTAGTAGCAGTTATGCATCATATATGGAATTGTTTATTATTGCAATTGTCACGCTTTCCTCTCTGCACAGGAAAGAGCTTGTGGCAGGAGAGAAGATATTAGCGAGAAAGACATTTCTCCTTGAAAACCAGTGTCCAACTCTGCTTTGAGGTCCTCACTCAAATAATGTTTGTTACTTCTGCTTAATCCCAAACTGGCAGGACTTCACACCACAGAAACCACGTTACAATCTCGGCTCAGCATTTAAGTTAGTCAAGAAAAATGGAGTATCTTTGGCCTTTAGAGACTTTCGTGGCCATATCCTTCCCATGATACTTGTGTAGCAGTTACCCACGCTACTATAGAGTGCCCTAGAGAGAATATAGTCTGTGCAATAGTTGTCCATTCACTGTTCCTCCAGTGACTGCTCAGCTGTTGAAAAGCAGCCTGTAGACTGCATGCACACACAACTCTGTGCACATACAAGTTTGAGTGTATGTACACACAAGTATATGTACCTGAATATATAATCAAGTGCATACACATCATAAAACTTTTCAGAGGAGGTGACCACCTCCTGCTGTTGGAAATCCTTCTAGGGAACTCAGCACACCAATGTGCGGTCCCAAAAGGAAGCGCTGAAAATCTTGGCAATCCCACGAGGTTAATAAAGTTCGCTGTTGCTTAAATTAGATCAGTGTAATTCACTGCATCTCTAGCGGAAATTAAATTTGTGCTTAAAACTAAAGAGCAAGCTAGCCAGGTTCAGGAGCACATTTGGGATGCAAAATACATTAGGCCTGTCGCAAGTTGGTTATTGCTTCCAGTGCCTTGAACTCTTCAGATGAAAGTACTCCAATACAAGAAGTTACTTGTGGTATTATGCATACCATTTGTTATCTGAACTCCTTGTATTTTTTTATTATTTTATTTTTATTCTTTCCTCTCAACTCTTCCAAGAAAAGAGGAGGAGAAAAATCGGGGAAATTTGTTCAGTCTATTCAATCCTTATAGCAAACTAATGAGATACTAGCCATCAAGCCGCCTCCTTTGTGCAGATATTTATCTGCATTGACAAGCCAGTTTGCTGCACTGCTTTGATTCTTACGAGTATACAAGAGAGAATCAAATGGGGTTGTTAACACAGCCTGTAAGAAGCCATCAAACTTTCCATCTCTCTGACATAAACCTGTGTTTTTGTTGTTTTCTGCAAACAGTGTATGAGGTTTCTGCCACGTTCTGAAATGGATGTGCAACACAGCTGAAGGATTATTGTTTTTCCTCCTCCCTTGGAAATGACAATGTGGAGCTTTCCATAGATACTTAGCATGGAAGAGCAGCTGTGGTTTCTCATCAGGCGTCATTATTAAAAATATAAAAACATTATGGGTTCTAAGCATGGGCAGATTTTTTTTGTTAGGGTGCTACTCCCTAGTAGATTGCACTAGGAAGCTGAAGATGAAGCTACTGTATGCAGACAAATCCAGATTGTTGCTGTCTGCGTGCTTGCTGTGAAACTGCTCTACAGCTATACAGTTTGAAAGGAGAATCTCATGAAAGTAAAATCAGCATAAAAGTCAGGTTTAGACTTCTATATTCATATTTATGAATTTGAAAAACCTCCACCATGATCTTATCTGGAGCTGTGGTAGCAGTTGACAACAAATGTGCCCTTGAGAAAACTGTGTACAGTATTGCAATGGAATCGTGGATATTCCTTCCTAGTACTAGTTACTTGCATTGATGTTGTTATTATTAACAACAGTGATAATTATTTTTAGAAGCTTGGGTGCCACAGAAGGTTTCTGCTGGCCCACAACTATTGCTCAGCCAACTGGCTTTGTGTTTGTAATAACTACTGTGTGATGGGTTTACCTTTATACTCTGTTAACAATGCAGGGTGACTCTCTTCTCCCAGACTGTTGAGTTTATGGGCTGATGAAAATTCAAGGTAATTAAATTTGTTTTTCTGAACTATTCGGTTTCTTTCACTACTGCTGTAGAAGGCACATAAGTTCACATTCATTTCTCAAACGCAGAGTCCCAAGTTTTCCCCATTAGGTTTTTCTATAGACTCATAACCATTCTAAATAAAATTCAGTCTTTCTTAACAAAGTACAAGTAAAATTTCCTCTTTTCCCTTTTCATTATCAAGATAAAAAAATTCAGGTTTTTTGCAATTATAAATACTCTGTTTAGGCTTTTGAGGTGGTCAGGTAGAGATGCCTTGGAGCATGCGGTGGTGTTTGACAAGATGGGGTAAAAGAAGTTAGTTTATTTATTTTCTCAGATAGTAATCTCTACTGTTACCTGAAAAATGTCTTAATGTAAAACTTGACACAGAAGGCTGACTGAGGACTAATGGGCTGAACATGCCATAGAGAAGATGCTCCACAGCAAGTGTAAATATAGTACTGTAAAATTAAGAAAAGATGATAAATCTCATTTTGATTCAACCTATACATGTAAAATTTTAATACCATTTGAAAGACATAGCATTTAGGTTTATGGGGTGTGTTCTCCAGTCTTTGGATAGAAACCCATTAAATTCAGGGCCTGAAGACTGAACAGTCTTGGCAAATATGCCAAGACTAAGCAGAGAGAGTTTTGAGGGTATTATAGAGACAAGTCAGGAAGGAGGAACATTTTTATAATACTTATAACAGTATTTCTTATACTAATAACTGGGACTTCTAGTGAATAGATTATGAAACCTTCTTTCCTATGGGAATTTCATTCATTGAAGGTGTTCAACTGATTAAGTAAACTGCCCAGAGTGCCAATTAAAAGGGTAGACTTAAATTTTCCATATTTACCGTACTTGGAAATCAAAGCCAGCCTGATCTTTATGGCAACCCCTGTTACAAAGTCCAAGTGTCTACGTTGTTTAAAGGGCTTGTATCTCATTGTTTAAATAGCCTTTTGATAAGTAAAAATATAATAGTGTTGATGAGTGCCTTCAGATTTGCCTATCAGGATGGGCTTTCAGGGCTCTAGTCCTGACTGTTTCTTTTTGCTTTGTACCCATATTATTAATAAATGAAGCACATGAGTCTTTGAACTTCCAACAAGTACAAATGCCTGTGTGTCTGTAAGCCTGAGGTCACGTGTTCATGTCTGTATGCGGCATTTTGGTCTGGGTTTGTGTTTCTTTTTCAATGGAAGTGGTTGCTGAATGGAGCATTTGATCAAGGGTTTTCAAATTAGACTTCTGTAATTCAGATGTAATTAAAATTATTGGTCAGGCAGAGTGGAAGTCGTACAAGTAGAGGGGAAAAAAGGGCAGAGAGGAATGAAATGAGCAAAGTAGGGGGAATTAACATGTGGATAAGATAATAAGAAAAGTAACTAAGAGGAGGAAGAGCAGGAACTGAGAAAAGGAAGATGAGAGAAACTGGGAGGTGATTATTTGCAGAGATTATTTTATTTGCAAAGTTGCTAATCCCAGTGCTCTGAGTCGTTACTTGTTTGGCAGCACAGTGACATTTTTGTTGAGAAGGAAGAGCATGGCATAAGTTTTCCAGGATGGATGCAAGGATTTGTTTTTTTATCCAAATACAAATAAATCTGAAGCTTATGGGGATCAAGGAGCATTTCATGTCGCTTCTGCTGGGAATTGCCCTTTGGTTCCTTGTTGTAGTTCCCACCTGAACAAGGTCTTCATGGATGTCTTTGCATTGCTGAGAGGGGAGCAACAGCATCACCCCGCAGGTGCCTGCTCAGGTTGTGCTACCAGCTTCAGCAGCAGGTCTGCTGCCCTCCTTTTATACCTGCTGGGGAAGATGGATCAGTCTGTGGTGGGAAAGGCAGCTGACAGGTGTCTGGGGTTACTCTGCGTAACAGCATTTGACATCTCACAAACAAGAGAATAGACCTTCTTCCAGATTGGACTCTAAATAAACTCAGACTTTGGGATCAGGCCTGCAAGATCTGCAGAGAGTTGTTGGCTGAGTTTACTCTTACCAGAACGTATTTTGTCTGACCTGCACTGGCACTTGAAAGTGGAAAGTCTGCACTTGATAATTATGACTTTATTTTCACTGGCTCTTTCAATAATTGAGCTTTTAAATGGGGTACAATTTCCTGAATGTAAAGTAGAAAATACTGACCTAGTACACTGGTGCATTAGGAGGGGCACCTTCAAACGGTGACCTCCACTTCTTTTATAATCTGTAAAGTATGGGGCACACCTGTATCATGGTAAGCATAAAGTACCATTGCAACAGGACTCACTCCTCTTGGCTTGTTCTCTTATTGGGCTGTGTAGGACATGTACTGCAACGTATTTCTGTGAAAATATGGCTTGTAATATTATATGACTCATATAATCAGGAAATATTGAGCATTATGGAGCATTTAGTATTTGTCTTTGAATTGCTATAGACCTGAATACTTCTGATGCTCAGAAATAAATCTAATGAAGAGAAGAAGAAAAATGCTGGGATCAATGTTGATGGCTGTTACTAAGAGTAAATAAAAGTACAACCATTCATTCAACTGTTTCTTATAAACCAGAGATATTCTATCAGTCACTTAGTTATGAACATGTTTCTTTCTCTTTGAAAGAAGTACTTTTTTTTTAAGGGATATATTAATTGTCCAGTAAAATATGTGTCAGGGATTGGGTTTTGTAACTCTATAGTTACCAGCATCTTTGCCCAAAATTTTGGTGCAGAGAGCTGTTAGCAGTTATTTTTATTTCTCAGCAGTGCTTTAACAATTCTTCTTCAGAAGAATTTTACTTGGGATTCAAGATTATTTTTGAACACAAGAGGGGACGTATACCTGCCAACATTTCTGCTCTCTGAAAAAAAGATGTATAGGAAAGACATAAAGATACCACTTCTGCCTCTCACTGGAGAGCTTTCTGGAAAGGTGACAGGCTGGAAACATGGTTGTTGATTTTTCTCCAAAAAAAGGAGGCTTTGGAATTGACTGGCTTGCATGTGATGTTGCTTCCCCCCCCGCTTTGTTTTTTCTTTTTAATTTTCTTTGCGGCCTCTCCCAACCCTCTCCCCCCCGCCAACATGAGATGGCTCTATGGGATAATAAGCCTGGCCAGTTTGGGATCTGAGCACAATCTCACTCGCTCTCATGTTGTTTGGCACTTGAACAGGAGTGACAGGCTTTGGTTCCTTTATCAAATAACTCAGTGTATCTATTTTTGTAAGCCATGTCATTGGCTGAAAAATGCAGGTCCCTCTACAATTATGGGGCATGACCGGGAGCAACAGAGGCAGCCGGGCTTCTCTTGGACTCCTACCAGTTAATTGAAATTCTACTCCAGCCAGTTGAGATGGGAAGTGATATGAAGATGTGGAAAAACCTGAGTTGAATTGATTTTCCTTCTCTCTCTTTCCCCCACTTTTTTTTTTTTTTGTTTAATGAGAAAAGAAAAAGACAATTATTTGTGTTTATTAAGGGAGCTTAATACAAGTCCTGAGGGACAGATCACAAAAGAGTGGGGGCTCACATGTATTGCTGGTTTTGGTTTCTTTTGCATTTTCTAAATGAAGAGAGAGAAAAAAATTTGCATACTTTCACCATGTTGACAATTATCTGTAGCTTAGTGTGCTAAATATAACCAGGGAATATCTATATAAGCATTAGTATTGTGGCATTTTAGAAGATGTTTTCGGTATACCTGCCCACCAGTGTGCCTGACATGAATTTTGCTTACCCCTAAGAATTTTTAGAGGTAAGCACTAATTCTACTTGGATTTAATTCTTTCTTGGTAAACAAATGCTCAAGGTTCTTCTGCTGTTGAGGCTTTTCTCTGTGGGGCCTAGGGCATGATACACTGGTAACAGCAAGGCCAAAAAATTGCTTCAGGCTTCCCTTGAGCAGCAATTTTTTTTTCCATCGCCCCCATGATGCGAGCACTTGCCATTGAAGATGTCTGTCCTCTTACTCAGCCCCACTCACTTGGATTACCTTTTGGTCAAAAGAAACGTTTCTCTTCTTACTTTGAAGGAACACATGTATGCATTTGTTTCAAATTCAGGGCTTTGTAATTCATGCCAGACTCGACAGATTTAAAAGAAGTGAGAAGAGAGTTAAAATCTATTGTGTATGAGTGCATTACAGATATGACCTCTATATTTTCACAAATACCCTTGTAAACACATGTTGTAATTTTCCAAAATATGCAAGCTTCCAAAATATGCCCACCCTTGTGTATCAGATAAGGGTGTGGTAGCACTAGAAAGCATATGGGTTGCATTTCTTTTTAGTTTTTTCACGGAGGAATATAAGAGGCATTTGGCAGAAGCTATTGTGAGATTGTCTTCAGCACTAGGATTGGTTATTGATGTCTTTTTGAAGTGTTATTGGGTTCTATTGGCTGCTGCTGCTATAAATTTGAATCCATGAAGTGATGGCAACCTTTGCTTCTACAAACACTAATGAAAGTTTAAGGTGATTAATATTCCTTTGACTTGAGCCTTTGTATAAAAACGCTCAGTTGTTATAAACACATGTGCCATTATAGGCTTAATCCAGAATGAATGATTTTCCAGCACAATTAGGTAAATCTCCAAGTTATCAGTTCACCTGGCTGATTAAGCTCATTGAAATACCCTTGTGCACTAACTTGGAAATAGTTTGACTCTGCTAATATTGAAAAATAAGCATGAAATGGCATAAGCAATAAATAAATATGCCTTAGGCTTTGGCCACAATTTAAGGAGGAAAAATCTTTGGGAAAAGGCTGGAAGCATGATATTAACTGGGTTTGGTTTGATATTTGGACAAAGAAATCACTGCTCTGAGCTGAGCAGAGAGATAAGCGCCTTGACTTGCAATAGATTAAGAGCCCTGCATTGGTTAGAACAAACCATGTTTGAGACTCTCCCCAAGTGCCGCCACGTTTAGATTTAAGATTAACTGCAGCAGAATGGTGGAGCGGCTGTTTGTTTTATGAAACAATCACTAATGACATTAAACAGACGGTGCCCCTTCCAACACGATTGTTCATTTGCGATAAACTGAGAGAAGCCCACAAGAGATTGGAAAAGAAAACTCTTAAGTGCTTCATTTTCAGGCTCTTAAAATGTCCTATTGGAGGTGACAATTAGTGAAAGAAAAGAAGAATCTAACTCCTAACACATTTAGAAATTTTCTTTTTTTTTTTTCTTTAATTTTTGGAGGGGAGGGGATTGATGATGACAAAACAAATAATTTGTAAATATTAGCTTTACTCTATCTTTATACCAAGGAACTGCATGGTAATAATATAATGACAAGGTTTTCTATGCAGATTTTTTCTAATTCTCTCCCTCCCCTTGCTTCTGTCAGTGTGAAGCCCACACTAAGCATTAACAGTATTAAAAAGAGCGTTATCTATTAGTTCAATTAGACATCAGACATTTACTTTCCAATGTATTTGAAGACTGATTTGATTTGGGTCCAATCATTTAAAAATAAGAGAGCAGAGCTGTGTACAGAGCTGTGTACAGATATCTGTAGCTCTGAAGTCTTAATTGCAAATTCAGATAAGGATTAGAAGGGGCTGTATCTCTGTAGACCAAAGGTATTTGCTAATACCTGAGATATAAAAGTGGTTAAATTCAATATTTACTAATTTAGGATTTCCACTTTGGATTTTGATTAAGCTTTTTGGTTGAAAACCCCACATTATTAAGCTGTGATGAGGGAAAAAGCAACTCTTTCATAAGCCTCGCTTTAACACTTTATTTAAAATAATTTATTTTGGACGTTCTAAAAGCTGCTGCAGTACTTCATTTAGAGGGAAAAAAAAACCCCCACAGCAAAACAAACAAAACCATCGTCCAAGGCTTGTGGTAGCATTAAGCTTTTGTTTTGTACACAAAGAAATATATTAATAAAAAGTGGTTTTAAATGCTTATTACCGAGATGGTTTGTTTTGAAACACAGGCTTTTTCACAGCAGTTTTTACACTTCATTGTGTACTATGAAAGACATGCTAAGTAGAGGTTGTCAGGTTCCCATCTGAAGTAGACTACTGCTGGGGAATGGAGCCATTTATGATGCCACTCAAGCAGGACTAATCTAGACTAGATCTCTTATAAATAACCAGCCAACAAAAATACCAAATCATTCTCTCTTTCTGATTGAAGCAGGCAGAATCGCTGTTTTAAAGAGCAGGAGATGCACCTTATGAAGACATATTGCAGGAATTAGTGAATCCCCTGAATGTAGTTGCCCAGCAAACCACAGCCTTCTGGAGGAATCAAGACATCGGTTTCATGTAGATGAGATTTTTTGAGAGCTGTGCTTTGTTTTTCAGGCTATCATTTGATAGACAGGTGCTCTCTGGTTTTGTTTTTGCATTATTGACTCTGACTGTTGTAAATCTCCTGTTGTAAAACTTCACACTGTATGTATGTTCTAACCTGCTCTAAGTGGTCTCCCCACATGGTGTAAATGCTGATTTATGAACCCTGCCTTCTCCAGCCGTCATTCCTGAGATCACATCCTCCTAGCAAGGGACAGGCTAAAACTGCCTTTTGTGTTTCAGATGTGTTTTGGCAACATGGTGCTCAGCTTTCCAGTCCTTATTTACATGACTAGTCCTTCTTATGAATAATTTAACTTCTGTATATTGCTTATGGAAAGGAAAAAAGACAAACCACTTCAAAGTCATGTCCTCCCATTAGGAAATATATTCCTGCTTAAAAGGAAGGATATTCGTAATTTTTGGAGGCTGGAGCGACTTTTCTGTGTTTATGCTTAGGCATCAGCAGTACGTAATTATTTTTAAAGTAATAATTCTGCATTATTGACCTGAAGGACTGAGAGGGCAAGTAGGAGAATACTTTTGGCTCCAAGGATATGCTCAGCAATTTGCTGATTAGCTTGCCCCTTGTTTTGAAAACTACCTATTGCCTTAGGGACTCATAAAATATGGAAGGCACTGATTCAGTGCCACGAGTCTCCCTGGTAGAGAGTGCAGCCAGCACTGGCACTGGTGTCACTCACAGCGCGCCTTTGCCATGCCAACATCTACACTCATCGCTCTTTTGGAGGGAAAACCCTTGGTGAGAAGTAATCTCTGAATGAATAACCACCCCTCGTGTTGTTAAGGAGTAAGTGAGGTTCAGTGTTCACCTGGTTTTAAGGCTAGAGAAGTTTTGTCAAGTTTACTTCTGTTTCCATCATCTTGGATTTAGGTTTTTTGCAAATTTCAGATTGGCTATTAATATATAGCAAATAAAATTACCTTTTATTAAAGAACTAGGACAGAGATTAAATAATTAATTATAGAAAAACTTGAAGGATGAATGTTAAGAAAATGCAGGAAATGGCATCTGTAGTATTTTCTACAATAAAATTTCTGGTAATTCTTTGTTCTGGCTTTGTACTAGATTAAGTATCTGAATTAATTCCGTAAAGATGACTTAAAGGTTCTGTAAGTGGGTGATATATTAATGTTTTCTAGGACTTTGGATGTTTTCTGGAAGTTGCTAGTGTCTAAACAGCTGTGCATATAACTGTAGTTTTGGTATTTCCTAATGCATCTTTAAGCCATGTTGGTTAGTGTTCCTGGCAGGTCAATAGTAAAAGGAAAATAATAAAAATTACCTTTCTGGAATCATTGTTTGATAAAGGTGTTTTCTTATTTCATCTGTCTCTAGATTAGTTTTGTGCTGGTGTGAGTCCATTCTAACTCTGTTGAAGCAAATCCTTTCAAGTCTGAAGTTGGTGATGTAACTAGCAATAACATTTGGCCCAGTGTAGTTATAAGCATCCATCAGATAAGAACTGTGGACTAAGAACCAGTAAATTCTCATACCTGTATTGAGGTGCATGCACTATTGTCTGATGTGGAGAATGACAGGAAAATAATGTTGACACTGTTACTGAGAAGACAGACGGGACAATCAGTTATTTTGACATGGTGGATGGCACCTTCGGGAAAACGTAGGGGTGGGGTCAAATAGCAGAGACAAGTTATACCATGTGTCCTTCAAAATATTTGGAATCTGTGGGATCTATCTATTGGTCTTATAATCTTATCTAAATCTCAGATCTTACCTATTAGTTTTGTGATAAACTTTCCTTTTAAGAGTACTTATGACTTAGGGGAAAGAGGAATGGTTAAAGGCAGCATAGTTTCTGACCTAGGTAAAGACTCTGAGCAATGACTGTGAGCCAAGTGTGACATCCAGGGTGATAGTAGGGGTAGTGCTCGTTTGCTGAGCTGCTGAAAGCTGGGCAAAGGAAAGAGATGAGTGATAATAACTTGAATCTTTATGCAATTTTTTTTTTTCTGAGTTTGACATTTGTATAGGACTTCTCTGATAAAATGGCAATGAGTTACTCAAAATGGCTCCTTAAAATAGAGACCATCAAAGGTTCCTGTCTTAATCCTACTTTTAAACATTTCTTCTTTTTCAGGTACTCTGTATATGTATTATCTGTCTGTGTATTTCTATGCCTTTTGTCCTACTGCAGTTTTGTTGTATACAGAATGTCTTGGGGTCCACAGCTCTGTCTCTTGTTTACATTTTTGGCATAGAAATAAGCAAGAATTTGTCTGTCTCCAATGCCAGAATATGCTCCCTTTTGTGCTGGGCAGTGTCACAGATACTCTTTGTGTCTGGCTGCTACTTGTCTCTCAAGACAGTCAGTAAGATACAATTGAGTGTCATCAGTGTGATAGCACTTAATATAATATGCTGAATTGGAATGATAATCCCTCATAGCAAGGCTTGTATTTTACCTGTTAGTTTGCCATGTCTCTTATGACTGCCTGAAATAAATGGAGAAATATGCAAAGGCCAGTCTCTTCAGAGGCACAAAAAATAAAGATACAAAAGGCAGAATGCTTGTGTTAAGGTCATATTTAAAAAGAAAAAACAAAGAAAAACAAACAAACTGAACAACACAAACCCCTTTGAAGTTAGGGAATAATCTTTTGACGTCAGAAAACTCCAATGAGGGTTGCTTGAATAGCGTGTAGGCTTTTGACCTTTACAGTATAGTCAAATAAAGAACATCTAGTACTTGCACTGACTATTCAGATCTGTGGCCAAAAAGTCTTTAAATGTTCTGGATTGAAAAGTGGTAACTCATTGTATTTCAGGCTGACTTGGGACAGAAATTTGAGTTATTTTCCCTAATTGTGCTTGTCTTGCCTTTGTGGTGGAAGTAACTTGAGTCCAACTTTCAGATTTGACCCTAGCTATTAACATGGTCTTAAAGCTGTCTCATTTGACTTGGACAAGATGCTAATATCTGAAGATCTGCTAGAGATCTTGGTAGCTTTGAAAAGCCAATCCACCTCTTCTAAAACTGGGGAGTCAGAAATAAAGCCGTGTAATTCATGAAGACTTTGCTGTCTGCGGTGTGAACTTGTTTCATTTTTCAGTAAGTGCTGAAATTACTGCATCAGAATATTAGTATTTCTTATGTGTCTCCATGTAAGTTAGTCTGAACTAATCACAGTGCATTTACCAATTTTTCACAATGTTAACAACAATCTGTTAGTTGCTGTCTGGTATTTAAGTCTCTCTTGCCAAAGTTTCAATCTCCAAGGCTGAGCAATAAATCTGTTTCTTTGAATAGCAATGAGAGACACTGGTAAGCATTAAAAAAAAGGTAGACAGGGTTCAGCTATTAGTATTTTTAACAAAGTTTTTATCTTCTTGATATTTATTTTGGGGGAAAAGGCTGAATTGTTTTCTAAATGCGTGTTTCTAGTGCTTCTAGGGAAAAGGTAGTTTAAGGTGCAGAGCCATTCTAATATACTTGCTCTGCATCTTTCATTGCAAGTACCACTTTCAGCAGCTGCATCTTTCCAGAGCTGAGTGAAACTGCTTAAAATACTTCAGTAGTGTAAGATTCCTTGATAAGCCGTTTTTACTTAGAGCTTTCAGGTGGTGCCCCAGGAACTCCCGGTTACTGATGTCACTAGCCAATATTTCTGCATTAGATTGCTGGGAACGCAGGTAACACACGTTAAGCATCCTTCAGCTTCCGCATTTATCAGTGGAATTGCTTTACCTTGAACTGCTGTACACAGCCATAGGTAAACAGAGAAGAATGTGGTGAGAAAGTACACAGGAGAAGGATTTATACGAGGAAAAGTTGCATCTGCTTTGTTCAATGAACAAAAGAAAATAACGCTTTGAAAGGCTGCAAGTATTAGCGCGTTATTATCACATCCTACTTTCTGCAGGCAAAAAAAAAAAAAAAAAGGAGGAAGTTTAAAGGACAAAAAGAACTTTTCTGAGAGACAGAAATCCTCTCTCTACTATCTACGTATTTAGCATAGATGATGTGGTTTGTGTGCTACAAGTACCACAGCTATTTTGTCTGTCTGGCGCGTGATGCGTTTGCCAGATTAGAAACATTAGTGCCCTCTATTGTTCATCAGAGAACTGCAAATATTTTTACAGATTATGATCCTTATTATCGTTCTTGGTATCAAACAGATTTTAACAAAACCCACGCACAATATAAAGACATACTTCTGTAAGCTAAACTGCTTCATCAAGAAGAGTGCATGTTTTTTTTCACTCCCTCAACATTCTGCTACAACTTTTTCTGCTTTATGAAATGCAATAAAATAAATTATAACCCCCACTAGGGGAAAATATCTTGAAATAATTATAGAAATAGATATTCTTTTTGCTCACATATTTCCTGACAAGTTCACTTCTTTCTGCGTCTATTTTTTTAGTAGCAAAGATATTTTGAATCAAGCCATTCTCGAGTGTCTGGAAGGAAAGTGTTTTGAAATAAATATTGCCTATTTTTTCCCTCAAAATTGTGTTTTATTTCAAGAAATTGGACTTTTATTATTTTTATAGGCTAGCAGAAATACGAGAGAGTGTAACTTTTCATAAGAACGATGGAAAAATAACGTGGCCAAGCTGTGGTTGGTTGTTTTTTTTTTTTTTACTACATTAAAGTGAACTGCAAGAATGACAACTTCATTCAAGCAGATCATTTGAAATTACATTAAACAGCTGCTATTAAACAGCTGACAACAAAGGAGACCATTTTGATCTCGACAGCAGAGAGATTCGAGCAGCATGCTCCCTCAGTGATGCTATGAAGAACACATTGTGCTCTTGTATACCAACACGCAGTGTACTCCCCACTGTGCTTGTTGCCAAACACCGTTTTTTCAAATCACTTTGTATTCAGTCAGGGATCCAGGAAGTCCAAATCCAGCCAGACAAATGCAGAACAGCTTAGTTGAAGCAGCTTTAACAGGTGCCATCAGCACAGACTTGTCGAACCAGAGAGACAAGGCAAACAGCTATGAAGTGGTGGTCAATAGGGTGTGGATTTGCCCCACTGCACATGATGGCACGGGGTACTAAATAGCTTTGTTGGCACAGAGGCTGGTTTGTGGCACTTGGGTAGAGGGGAGGGAATGTGACAAGAAAAATACGTGGTCACTCCTTACAGACAGAGCCTGCTAGACTTTTATGCTCACATTAATTTGTTCTTCTCAGTCATGCCAGACTCCGAGTGGACCAGAATAAAATGAGGATACCTGTAAAGGGATAAATGGAATGAACATAGGATTGATTTAAGAGGGTGCTTCCCATGCTCGAGATAGTTGACTGAAGGATAAGGAATAAAATAAGAGTGGAGATAATTGGATGGGTTCTTGTCTTATGCTGTCCTTGTCTTTCAGGGTACGAGAGGCATCCCTTCATTATATCACTGTAATATGCCATGTGTGCTGCCCACAGAGTTGTGTTACCCCTTCCCAGTGTGGAGCTGTCCTGCATTTTCAGTGCCTTTTCAGCCATAACCTTGACCCACTCCTGCTGACCTTCTTCTGGAGGTGTGGATTTTTTTTTTCAGGTGGTGTAACAGTGACAGGAAATAGGTTACAATACTTAAAACAATTGTTTATTCTACTATTTTCCTTAAGTGAGAACATTGTGTAGTGGTCTCTGAATACAAAGGGACGTAGTTGATCAGTGGACTAGAATATGTTTTACTGCCTTCTAGCAAAGGAGGGAAAATCCAGCAAATGACTTGGCAAATGTTCAGATTTGAATTTCAATTTGAAATTTATTATTTACAGTATTGGAGAAAAATGAAACTTTAGCCCCCTGAGAAATTTTGCAAGGCATTAAACTAAATTTTTATGTTAGGCCCTTAGTTTTAGTTTTATATCTGTATTTGCATCTATAGTTCTTGTCACTTTCACAGAAATTACGTGAAAGAAGATGTGAAAAGTTGTCAGATGTGGCTCTGCCAGTCACAGAACCATTTTGCAGGCTTGTTTTAAAGAATGCATAGTATCGGTAAGGACGGAAATTATGAGCTTTGCATTAGAAGATGCTTAGCTGGGCCAGAAACTGCACACTTAGTCTGGTTTACTGTAAGAAAAATTCTACTTTTACTGTTGCTGTCACACTAATGATTGGTAAAACCAAGAAGGTGGCCTGGACAAAAGTGTTCAGAAATAAATGATTATGAGGAGTGTCTGTCCTCTGTTCTTTGTCACACAGAATAGAAAGTAGTGAATTGTGTTCATGTTGGATGCGTGCACTTCCCCTGTAGAAGAAATTGAGTTTAAATCGGACTGTAGTTATGCTGGACTGTCTATCTTGAGTTAAAAAATCCTTTTATGGAAACTTTTGTACTGCACTTTATGCAAAATAATTCAAGCTACATCATAAATGAGTTACCTCAATGGTCAATTCTTCCCCTTGTTTCTTCGTATCTCTAACCTGTACTTGTCCAAAGAACTGTCTGACCTGAAAACCATTGTCATATGTGTAGTTTGTGAATTCTCATCAAGTTAACTCTCTCCTTTGCTAAGTTAGATTCTTATGATGTTTTTATGTTTGTGGAATTGAGTGCTGTCCTTAAAAGCAGTGGTTCTTGGCTGGTAGCAGGTGAACCCATCCTCTTGGGCTCGGCCTCAGGGGGGAGGCTGTGCCTCCTCCCTGCTCAAGGCAGCAGAGATGAGTGGAGTTTTGCTCTCAGTCTTTGCAGAAAGCCAGCTAGGTATTTCTGATTTACTTCTGACTTCTTGTCTGCTGAGCCCAAGATGTCTCTTTTTGTGAGCTGGATTACATTTAGTGAAACACAAGTCTGTATTGACGTGAAAAGAAGGCACTTACTGAAGTCAAGCATTAGGTATTCACATTTACAGAGATCTGCCTGCATGTTATGTCCAGCACCGTGCAATGTCTTGTACGTTTATTTTTAGCCAATTAGGAAAAATCCTGTAGAGATGACATAAAACCTCAAGTAATAACCAAAATAAAAATCTTAAAGAGATCAGGCTGAAAAACTCTAAAGCAGCCTTGTTTCTTTACGTGCTTTTGTATTGGCTTTGAGTAATTTGTCCTTAACTGATACATATTCTTCTCAACATATAGCTCAGAGTTAAGGAGCTGACATTCAATGGCAAGCCACAAGAAGGCTGAAAAGGCAGCATCACGAATAGTGAACTCTCTCTTGGTTTCCTTGACACCTGTGTAGTGCATACTGCCAACTATGATAAATGGAGCAGAAATATAGACACTTACTAAAAAGATGGAGCAGAAGTTAAAGGCTGGAGTGAGAGACACAGAAAGATGTATGCTTGATCTCACTTGGAAAGAGAAACAAATGGGTAGGGGAGCAAGTGAAGTTGAATGACATCTTGAAGACAGGAAAGGACTGGGGCTGAAGTGGCAGGAGGCCAGCAAGAAGAGCAGATGGGAGGTGGGACAAGTTTATTACCAAAGAGGCCATTGGATGGTGACAGTGCACATACTGCTAGAGAAACAGATGAGGTGAGCTGATCATTTTTCTGAATTCTATCTGAACGTGTCTCCTATTCAGATTCCTCATTTCTTGTACTTGGTATACTTTTTGGGAAACTTCCCTGGCAGATGGAAGAAAACTGTGCCATGTGACGCTCAGAAAAGCCATCACCAGAAAGACAGCAGAGCAGGAGGGGGGAGTTGAGCTGTGTTTCAGAATATTTGAACTTGTGATCCAGAATATTTTTGTAAATGGGAAGTGTTGTGTTTGTAATTCTAAACTGTTGCCCATGGAAGAGAAAAGTAACATTAGAGAAGCATATTTTAATAAAGCTGAATCAGCCAGAACAGTTCTTCCCTTACTGTAGGGATTGGACAAAATGTACCATGTTGTTTGGCTTGATAGTGGCCACTATTGTTTTACAAATCTTGTGTAAATTGACAGATGAGCAAGTCTGACCTGATGCTGGGAAAAAAACCCAACAATCCAGCTGACCTTGTAAAAGCCCCAAAGAGCAGAAGAAATGATGTTTTGCCTGCAGGGCTCATTAATTAGTTGAATTTCTCATCTAATCCTTCTGGGTCAGCTGTGTTGTTTAGCCTACTCCAGAAGGGACAGGCTTGTAGAAACCATCATGACAGGTATCTTCAAGATGCAATACGCAGGCATAAACTATGTATGCATTCAGCAAGGTATATGCTACAACTTCTGTCCTTGCATGTTAATGAAGGGGTAGGAGTGAGGGGTTATTTTCATTTGGATAGTTACAGCAAGCCTTTTAGATGATCTGATTTGAGATTAGAATAAACCTTGGACCAATCTGTGGAAAAATGTTTTCCTTGGTTTCTTTTCTTCTTTACTCAGCTACCACATCTCTCTCCCATCTGTACTAATTGCTGTTTTAATAAATCAACAAAAACAAGTAGTTCCAACAATGTAGAAGTGTGTGACACCTCACAGTGTCTCTGGCACTACAATCTAAAAAAGTGTTTTAAAATACTGACATATAAGTAGCAATTATTTAATTCTGTCCTATGTTTTATTTTGATCACAGTAAGTGTAAGGACTGAATTTTGCTCTGCACTGCACCGCACCATATGCTCATGCCTTGTATGACGTTTGATAGTATGCTTGCACAGTTGAAGGTGAAAGTGGTCTGTCACCTTGACAGAGTTTGAGGGATCTGCAGTGCTTTAGGAGGTGTGATTCCAGGACAATGCTGGTTTCATGCCTTCTCGGCAATGAAGCCATTCTTGGTGCTAAGGATAATAAAAGTTGGCTGTTCCCTTACGAGCACTTGAGGAGCAGATTGCACTCCAGCGTCTTGCTCCAAGTCATGCAAAGGCAACAACCACAGAAGCTTTTGATGCATCAATATTAGTAAAATTTAAAACAATGGGCTGCTTTAAGGAGCTTTGGGTTTCCTTTGAATCCGAGTAAGTGCTCTGTGTTCCTCACTGTCTCTGTGCTTAACTGCCTTGTTTTTTGGCAATAGTAATATCATTTTATGTTAACGTGATGATATTCATGCCTGTAAATCTTCAAAACTGTGTGAGTGAGAAAAAGATAGAGAATCACTACTCATTGCAACCACCTCTAGGGAGAAATTCAGCATTTGTTCAACGGCAAAGAATAAACTTACCTGGAAGTTTGGAACAATTAAAGTATAAGCTAGCAATTTAAAATTTTGCATGCTAGGTAAAAGGTATATTGTGCTTTCGGATATACTATTTGGGACAAAAAGAGGGACACTCTCCCACCTCCCTCTGCATGCTTGCTACCCCAGTTTACTTCTGCGTATACAAATAAACATCTGGATAACCCTCTTCACAATGAAGTTTCTCATACTCGAGATTGAGGCCTATTTTGTTACCCTGAGTATTTGAGAGCAAGAGTGAGAGGGACAAGAAGACAGATACAATGTGTTATGCGTGTGTGTGTGTATATATATATATAAATATATACATACATATTTATATAAGAAGTAAAGCCAGACTAAAACCAAGGTGTCTATAGAACAGTGTCACTGTAATTTTTTTCCTTGCTTTTTAAAGCCCTAGCCTGTATTATAGCTGGCTTAAGTCCTGTCATAACACAAGTTTGATCTGGAGGTTTCAGCTTGTGCAGGTTTCTTCGTGTCATTTCTAACTTTTAAATCAGACGATATTAATTTTGAAGGAATTAGCCGGAAATTTCCTCGTAGTGCAATGAAATGGCATGAGTTATCTAGCCTAGCTGCTAAAGGTTTTCTAATGAAAACTAGGGTGATACGAAATTTCCCTGATAAAAGGATCTATAGGTTTCATCTGCTGTATTAAATACCAGCCTAAAAGGGGGCGGGAGACACAAATGGTTGACTAGATATTATCTACTTTTACATTCCAGGGACACTCCTTTACGCTCCAAACAAAGCCTGAAAATCTGGAGGGTTGGGACTATTTTCTTCCTTGAGGCTGGCGAGCTCCTTAAAAGTCTCGGCCGCTTTTTCTTGTATTTTATTGTTATTCTCTTAACCGGCTCCTTTTCGGATGCCATGCGAGGATGTCGGGCTGTGTCGTGGCCAGGTGTTTGTGTGACCGCCATCCCCCCAGGGCCGGGGGCGGCGGGGAGGGGGGGGGACACCAGGAGGTGTTGAGTGCTGAATGTTAAGCTCGTTCCTTTGTATGGCTTAGAAATCTCTGTTGTCCGGAATTGTACAGATAAGGCAGACCCATTTGCTTCATTGTCAGGCAATGTAGCTGAATAGAAATGCAAATGTGACATAAGGGGACTGCGCTGGGGAGGCGTTTGCTGTTACCTCCTCTAACAGTGCTCCTGGCTGTTGGAAAATTCCTGCGGAATCCAAGGGGTGTGGGGGGTGTGGGTTTTGGGTTTTTGGGTTTTTTTTGTTTGGTTTTTTTTTTTTAATAATTACCTACAGGTTCTAGGGAAGATTCTCCTAAAGAAAATGCCTCTCCCTTGCTGATGCTTTTATTTTTATGCAGTGGAACGGCTGGGTTTTAACTCCCTTATCAAGAGCTGCATGCACTGCCCAGACTAAATTGGGAGCATCTCCACAGTGTTTGACAAATAGATTTTTTGTAAACTGATTTAGCCTTTTCATTGTTTGCATTTCATTATATAGCAGACTTCATGTCACAAAATCGGTATTCATTCAAAATAGAGAATTTAGAGATAGGACTGTAGCCAGATAAAAAAATATTGCACAGCTCAGGTCTATTAACCATAGAATAATAGCAAGTCAGTGATCCAAGGGGTAGTTCTTCTGCAGGGAAGGGCTAACATAACTGAGGTCAGGAGTCAGACCTCAGGACTTCAAATGTGGCTGTCACCAGATTTACAAGTAAATCTACTGGGAAAACGGGGAAAATGAAGGGACCTTGCAGGATAAGGAGAGAGAAAGGCAGCCCAGCTCTTTCATCTTAAATCTCAGGCTTCTCAGTGAATGAAGAATAAAAGTCTGATTTGCTTAAGTGCTTCACTTTATTCAAAAACTCCAAGTTGCATCTTCCAAAGCATGATTCAAGGATCTAACTCAATCAGGTTTAGAGAATTTATTTAGAAAAATAACATTAAAAGAGAGCCGATTCTTGTTTTCCTGCCAAATTCATTATTGAATAAAAGACTGTTAGCATTCTGAAAATATGTGTACTAAATGCAAGCAGTGCTAAAGAATGCAGATATGGCCTTTAATAACACTGGAGAAGTTTATGTTAATGCCTTGGGAGCAGATAATCTGAAGTTGGAGTAAACGGGTCAGTAGTCTGACTGAGTTGCAACTTTTCCTTTTGATATTTTATTTCTGAAAGCCTTTCCAATTTTTTAAGCCTATTGTTTCCTTGACAATATTAGAGAAATTCTTATCTGTCTCTTAACAGTCACATTGTAATGGTTGCATGCAGAAATTGCTTTAGATTTTCTTGCTATAACAGCTCCCTGGCATTATCCTCCTGCTTATAAACTGCAGCTCCTTTGGACATAGTCCTGGAAGGGTTCAAGGCAGGTAACAGCAAGGGTGTTCCCCAGGAAATCAGTATTTCATTGGGTAGTATTGTTTGAACTCAGGCTCAGATAAGCTGTAACCATATTATTCTGGGTTACCTGGTCAGTAAAGATACTGCATTATGGCCCTAGTATTAGATCTGTTTCCTAGATGCACAAAAATGGATGTACTTTCAGGAATTAGGTAATCAGGAATCAGTTATACAATGTTAAAGCAGTGGAGGTAATCAGGAATCTGTTCTGCACTGCTAAGGTATTGAGTGGGGCGGGTGTGCTACTCAAGTCAACATGCATTTGATTGAGAAAAGAATGTAAAATCTGGCTGTCACCTGGAAGCTCTGTAAGCTTGGAGGGACAAAATTAATTAAGTGGCTTCTAACTAGGGTGAAAGATGGAGACATTCTCTTCTGTATGCATGTGTTGGTTCAGCTTACTTTCTTGCCATCTACTTTTTGTGCATGAAGATATGTAGGTAAGCAAGAGCCTATAATATAATACATTTATTTACAGGTGGTCTGTATAGGTATAGGCACACACAGAGACATATCTGCAGTAATTGAACCAAATTGTTTGTGATACAAGTGTCAGAAGTGCAGTAAGTCTAAAGGCTGTGCTTTCTGGATCAATTCACACCTTGAGTGGCTGCTTTAGCAATGAAATATTGACTGGATCTGCTTAAAAGTCATACTGCTATTTTATTGCTTTATTCAGCATAATTAGAACCAAGTAATTATAATTCTTACTTTTCCTTTTTTATCTGTGAAAGACAGAAATTTATATCATAGGAAAGTTTAACTCGATTTCTGGAAATGTAACACCTGAAATGGGAGCAGAGCTGGTGGGAGGCAAAAACAGCCTAACATGAAAACTTAAGTTTGCATGTTTCTTAAAAAATAAGATATAAAATCAAATCTGCAAGTGAATGAATTAGGCTGAAAGAGCATGTGAATAGTGTTTACACCTTAACCATTATACGTGGAGCTAAATCTATTGATTTGAGATTGAATAATTGAACAGGGCTAACTGTCTGGTCAATAGAAGTGAAGCTGCTATAGGACAGAAACAGAGTTGATAATAGAAGGCTTCAGCTGCAGAAGGATGTCATTATGATTATATGCTGTCATTTGATCATACTTACTAATAGAGCCAGGAAAAATGTTTTCATTGTAATAATGTAATGTAACACAGGTATTTTTGTTAAAGTGTGACTCTTACATATTGTATTAATGACAATAATGTTCCCTTAAATGTTAGTGTACAAGTCTAATGGAGATAGCAAGATTGCTGCGCTTGTGTTGGTGTGCACTGGCATCTTCTCGGTGGGCATTCTAAGCCTCCTACCCCCACTGAGGGGAAAGGAATATAGCAGTGGTCAACAGCATCTCAGTGCACCCTGACACATCAGGCCTTGGACTTTCAGGGGGCTGGAGCTGAAGGACCTGGGAAAAAACCCAATTTTTGGTGAATTCCACTTTTCTTTCAAACTCCTGGAACCACACAGTTACCATCTGGGAGCTGTATATCCATGATAACTTTTCTTTTAAGTCTCTTCATGTTAATGGCTGGGAGAAGTACAAGGAGTTGTTAATGTCATCCTGTGCACACAACTGTGTGTCCAAGAAATCATGTAACCTGTAGTCTAATTGTGCCTCTAAACAAAGTTTACATTATTGAGTGCTCAGTTAGTCAGCTGATACAGGCATTTGAAAAGGCATGTATACTGAAACAAAAATCAGAATTCTGTTACTACATGGACAGAGTTCAGTGGCCTTCATGGAAGTCTCTACCTATTTCAGATCTGGGTGTCTAGAGATAAGGGTAGCTATTACTTTATGGGGAGGAAGGATTTGTTTACTCTTGAGCATCTGAACTCAGTCTTTGTTACCAGTGGTTTCAGAGCTGTTAATTTCCCATGGTGAAAGCTCTTTTCACCAGCACAATCAGGTTATGCTGAGCTGAGGACGTTCCACTAGTCTCATTTGTCTCCAGTATTAATTCTGTGCCAATTTCTTGCTTCCTAGGTCAGTGAAATGTTAGAAGAGAGAGAATCTCACCTTGGTCTTGGAGAAAACAGTTACAACCCGCTTTATTATACTGAATTGTTCCTTAATAGTTACGGATAACAGGACAACCATGAAGAAAGTACCTACTTGACAAACAGATTGGGGGTTTGTGATTTTCAGTAGTTAAAATAGATGCTTTCCTGAGGTTGGCATTTATTGGTAAATTAAACTGTGTTTAATTTAGTGTTCTTTGCACCTTTGAAAAGTGCAACACCTTTAATCTATTGTTTTAAAAAGCATGCATTAGATGTCAGACAACATAAAGACAGCATGTAGAGATAACCCTGATGTAAGTGATGGTTCCAGTCATCTGGTGTATGGATAAAAGATTTCCAAGGCTATGTTACTTGGCAGTTCAACATGATCTAGCTGTTTGCTAATCAGAGAACAAGAGAAGAACAAAGGATGGAGAACAAAAATGTTGAAAAAAAAGTGTTGTATAGCTAGAAGATGTACAGTGGGACAAGTAACACGGGGGTAGGATTGGATAAAGCAGTCATGGAAACAATGAGCCATAAGAGGGCAAAATTTGTTTCACTTTGTTTCTTGTGACTTGAGTTTGTTGGTAAAGGGGATAACATTTTGTATTCAGGCAGAGAGCATGTTCTGTAAATCTCTTCAGTTACCCGTTCCCTGGGTGTCGCAATAGATTAAGTCGCTGTGTGATGATATGACACCGCCATCACTCGTCTTCCTGGGATATTGCTGGAGGCAACAACAAACCTGTGTCTTTGGCACATGTGAAGGAATTTAGTGCTTGAGGGGTTAAATTACACAGGCTCCCCTGTGGATCAGCTTATGCTTGGACAGTAATAATAGCAATAACATTAATAATAAAAATGCCAGAGTGAAGGGAGTGGAGGGGGAGCAGGGGGAGAAAAAGGCAGAAGAGTGATGGAAGATGGGCTGGGACGGTCGGGGGTGGGGGAAGGCAGGCTGGAGGATGCATTCTGTACAGCAGGTGTCCCGGCTCCACGTCAGATGTCGTAGGAGCCTCTGCGACATGGACATGCACAAATAGACGGCACAAAAGCTTTGAGGGTGGTTGGTGGCTCTGTGCGTGTCTGCGCTCTCGCTTCAAGCCATGATATCCTAGGGCAGTGTAACAAGCAATTCATGTCAGCTCACTGTAAAGATTATTGGTGTTTTCACTGGGGAAATATTTGTGCTCCATCTTCTTCTTCTTCTATTTTTAGCACTTTGAGCTTGCAGTCAGGTAGAAGGGCAGGTGGGGGAGTGGGAAGGGACCCATTGAGGGACACATCTCATCCCTCAATTAGACGGAGCTAAACCCCTAATCTTGCTTAGGAATAGCTGCTGATGCTAAGCCTTCTTCTTTCCCTTCTGGTTTGGTGGGATATTACATTTCACTGCAATATAGGTGGTAGAATGGGATGTCACCTGGAATGTTTTGATACTAACAGAAAGCATAAATGCATTTTAAGGAAGGTATTTTTACATAGGTGAGGCGTCCAAAAAAAAACCCACCAGAAGGTAATGTAAGTGCAGAATAAAGTGTTGGGTTTTTTGGTTTGGTTTTTTTTTAATTCCTGGGTAGACAAGCCATCACAGTAAAAGACAGCAATTTATTGCATTGCTGGGGGGGAAAAAAAGGCAAAACAAAACAAAAAAAAAAACAACAAACAAAAAGAGAAATCTGAATTTGTTCTCTTTCAGATTTGTTGTTTATCATAATAATCCTTCTAGTGAAAAGGGCTAATTTACTCTTTCTATAGGAATATTTTAAGTGTGATTATCATAATATCACAGCTGCTGAAAAGGTCTAAAATAGGGCATTGACCTTGAACGTGTTCCTGCGTTTAGTATGTGGTGCTTAACATTCAAGAAACAATACAACTGCAACTCATTTATTAATGTATAATCATAAAATGTTAACTCTTGCTCTGTAAATACATGCCACAAGGATTGTAGAAAGCTTGCAGTATCCCATGAAGTACATGTGGTATTTTATCAGTGTAAATATGTATAAGATTTTCAAGATTTCTGCTGGGAATACTCCATAACTAAAGTAAGTTTTCCCTTTGGTACTGCACTAGTTTATGATTTAATTTTTACTGACATTCCACCAGTCATATTATTAGCTTCACAAAATGAAAGTGAAATAATCCTGTATTAATTAAACAGAGCAACTGAATTCCCTCAGTCATCTTATCCTTGGCTGTCTGAGACAGTAATGCACTTCAGTTTCTCTGAAGAAACTTACACTAAAAAAAGAGCTTGGGGTAATAGTGAGATATCCATATTGAAGTGTGTGCCTGAATTATCTTTAGGGAGGAGACCTTTTTTGGTGGGTGATAGGCAATGTGCGTGTCGCTCCTTTTTCTGTTTTTTTTTTTTCTTTTTTTCCTTTCTTTCATTTTGTCAGAGGCTTTGGAAAAGGTGTTTCGTCAAGAGAATAATATTCATTTATAGCAGTGTGAACAGATTCTATTCTGTACCAGTGAAAACAGTCATTTAAATACCCATACCCATGCCCTTGAAAATAAAACAAGGAGAAAATATGGAGTATTTATTTGAAACCAGATAAATTGAATGTAGTTCAGTAACATGGTAAGGCAATTGCTGTTATTTCACAGAGACATTTTTTTATATGCTGGAACTGAGCAGCAAAAGCTAAAAGCCTTGCTCCATGTATTTGTGAACACACTGTGGAAAAGTTCTAAGGGGCATCAGAGACTGTGTTGTGTGAGCTTTTTTCCCTAAGATCAAAACAAAGAATAATTAATGCTAAATACAGACTGAAGTAACAGATGGCTTTTAAGTAATAACTTGATAGCGTTTGTCCAACTATGTACAAACAGGTGAGCAGAAATTGGAACTTTTGAGGCATTAGTGTTCTTAACTCATTAGCAGCATATCCAGGGGTGCACTGAGTGCCTTCCAGTGTGAAACACAAAAGAGTAGTAGACAGTGGCAATACCGTTCTAATGTTAATCTCACTGTGGCATAGAGTGAGATCACATCCGAGTTGTGTTTCTTTAATGAGTGATTGTGAATAAAGAGAAGATCACATATTTGATGACACTTCAGTATTTATTTCAAACTCTTAACAATACGGTATTTTCCAGTTGGACTTTGAATAAGGTTCCATGGTGTAGTGCAAATTTCTATCTAAAGTTAAAAGTAAGCTTGTTCCCAAATAAATCCTCAGCAGCCACCAGACTTTCATATTCTTGCTGCTTCCTTGCTGGCTTGAGCTTGTTGCTCCTTTTGGTAAATACACATTTGACACAATGCACTGTGAGGCTTCCGTGAAGTGCCACTGAACCTTACTTCAGTTGCCTTGAGGTGGTTGTGCTTTAAGAATCTGGCTCTTCTGATGCCTTGAAATGTCTGTAGTATTTAGATGTGAAGACGCTTAAAGATGTACTGTTCGGCACACGGGAAAAATTAGATGCACAGAGAGACATGGAAATGGAGGTGCTGCTCAGCAATGCTCCTTGACTGGTACAAGCACTCATGACGATTTTTCCCTTCCCCTCTCTTGATTCCATTACCACTGTTTTGTATAGACTCCTTGTGGTAAGATTTTGCACTGTACATTTTGATAAGTTTTTGCAGATGTGTGTTTGCATGCATGTTGTTATTGTGTATTCCCTGACAAAATTCAGTAAACTGAGGTCCGGATTACTTTTTCCTCCCCCGCTACTACTGCTTTTATTTATTTCTACAGAAGAGCTTAAAATGAAGCTACAGTTAGCCCCAGTTTATTTGTTGCTGTAATCTCTCTTATCCTTTTTTTTTTTGTTTCCACTTTCCCCAGACCGATCTGTAACTGTGAAACCCAAGTTCAAGAATGTAGTTGGAATTCCAGGCCCCAGTCTGGTGGAGGTGACACTTTCAGTCCCGGGGGGAAGAAGCCAACTGCTTTGTTTATCAACATGCAAAGTACAGCACAGTATTTCTGGTTCTCCAAGAGGCAGCACTGGCAGGGCAGAGAGCCGCTTGCTTGGATGAAAGATGCTTGATAGAAAACTAGTGATGGCTCACAGGGAGAGAGGAAAAATGCTTTATTTGGGGGTGTAGAGGAGGGTGGGGGACAACAAGCTCACAAGGTAGTGGAAACTATGGGAATGTGAAAACGAAGGCTTACAGGAAGACAGACCATGACAGAAGGAGAGACCATCGTGTTTCTTTCCTCGATTATAAAATCTTAGGAGATAATGAACAAAAGTAGGAATGAAGCTAACCTGTGCTTTGGTAAGTTTCAAAATGGATTAGCTGTCAGATTTTCAGGAGGGTGTATTCCAAGGAATGTGATACAGAAAAGTGACCATATCAAATCACACATGTACAGGGATTAATTTATGGGTGATTTTTATATAAGAAAAAGACATACACATGCAAAGATTTGAAAGCATTTTGGAATAATAAATGTTGAAAAATAGCCATTTTGGGTATAAATCTATAAACAGCAATACTCTCATATACTTATAAATCTATACACAGAGATACCCAGTACAAACAATATATTTGTATTTGCATGTTTTGCCCACGTGCACATGTAAATCAGTTTGTAGGACTTGTATTTTGAGTTTATATAGTCATACAGATAACTACACATAAAGACATCATATTCAAGTTCTGATTTGATTCTAAAATGTACATTTATCAAATTGTTACTTAAAGAGGATGTTCTAACATAGTAACATGACTTAATGCCTCCTGTTTTAAAATTTGATAAAAACTAATTTTTTTTTTGTCCCTGATGTTTCTACAGAGTACTTAAATTTTACTCTACATTTCAGAGCTTTTTAATTCACTGCTCACAAGCAAATTTACATCTTAATTACAGAGTTCACATTTAACAATATAGACAGCATAATGCTACTGGTAATTAAGCTTTTACTACCTGCTTTTATACAGTAGTCTGAGCTGTAGTTTTGCTGTGTGAGTTCTGATACCTAAAATTGCAAGTATTTAGACCAGGTTCATAGGAAGCAGGCCCAGTCTTCACGTAAGGTTAAATATAGAACGCCGGAATCTCTTTGCTGTAAACATACACAAACATGTCTATTGAACCTATATATGTTGGAATTTGGTTCTGTTGCTGGTTTTTTGGATTTTTTTTGTAAAATGCTGTAAAACAGAGCTGGAGAAGGCATTTCTGTTTCCATTTGTGAATGATATTACTGCATTCTGAAGGTTCGCACTGATTTGTTTTGATCTAAAAGACTGCCATTTGCATCATGTTAGGGCTCCAGTCACAAAAGATTTTACAAGAGTTGAGCTGCATTCTAAGAAATTATTGTCTTTCCAGTGTCGGTTTGGTTTTTTTTCTGGACAGAAACAGCCTGCCTCTGTTTGCATTGGTAGGGGCAGAAACACTTTGAACCTGGAAAATATGTATGGTGCCTTAGTTGGAATATTAAGTAAAGGTGGTAGCTTTTGAGAAAAGAAATCCTCCCATATTCATTACTGATCCTTTCAAAACAAGATATGTACGTGTGTTTCAGTGCAAACAGTGTCTCTAATATCCCTAAATTTCAGTATGGTCATTGCGTTGAAACAAGTTTAATCAGGAATCTTTCATATGCCAGAGAACAACTCTGAGCTGGCTGTAAGCAGTGCTTTGCTGGAGCCGGGCTTGGCGATGTTTATGCAGGCATGCCTATAGGGCTTTGTGTTTATTACCCTTTTAGTTCAGCAAAACTAACTTTACAAAAAACCCAAACCCTCAAACACTGTAGAGGTCTAGGCACCCTCCCAGATTTTCTAATGCAGAGCTACTCCAGTGCAGCCCTTATCTCATTAAAATGAGGCAGGCTGAGTTGGTCCACTCTAATCCCTGCACACTAACAGAGAAAATTGATCAGTTCTGGATCTTTTCTTTCTCATTTCTAAATATACACATCTAAACATCCAAATACTCGCACAGGGACATATGCCTTATATATATACACACATACCCATGTTACGATGTAGATATAAGCTGTATAGGAACACGCGTACCTGTATTCGCTCCCAGTTGCACCCATTATGTTAAGGACTGGATTCGAGTGCTCGTTTTGTTAGGAATGTATTTTTTCTTTTTTTAACTAAGTAGAAAAGGAAGCTTTTCATTTCTAAATAGGAAATTATATATCTCTATATTAGACAGTTGTATAATTTTTATATGTTTTTATGTATGCTATCATATATACATAGTCAAATTCCAGCCCGCTCCCTTCTCCCCTTTCCCCCCCAAAAGCAACTCGCACGACAATGAAAAGTTGAGTTACCCAGAGGCTTCGGCAGGCTGCGCTTGGCGTTATAATTATTTGTTTTTCCCCGGCGCCGAGCAGTTCCAAAGGTTAGGGAAGCGGCGTTCAGGAGAGCGCGCCGGGAGCCGAGCCCGGCTGCCGCCACAGCGAAACGCCACGACCGGCAGTGGCGGCGGCGGCGCAAACTTCATCCTCTCTCTACCTTTGCGCGCAATCCTTAACCGGGAGCCTGCCAAGGTACCTGCCGAAGTTGGGGCCCGGCGGGAAGGGAAGGGAAGGCGGAAGGGAAAGAAGGAAGGGGAGCGGGCAGCCCCCGCCGGTCGGTCCGGCGGTGCGGGCACGTCCGCGG
>VZRV01007374.1:53942-82408 GCA_013398115.1 Falcunculus frontatus
GAGCGCCCTGCCGGGGGGCGCCGCTCCGGACCCGCGGCGTCAGCGGCCGGGGGGCGGCGTGGGGCACTTGGCGGGGTCCGCGCCGCACGGCGTGTCCCTCCCCGCGCCCGCTTGTCCCTACAAAAGGCAGCCGAACACACTTTTTAAGGAGCCGCAGTTCTTGGCTGGCACTTCTCAGCTACCTGGCGGAGTGACTCCGGCGGAAAGGGTGGCGCCCCAACAGAACCGGGCGGTCTGGGGCTGAGGAGCGGCTCCTGAACTTGATTTCAGCCCGTAGCCGGGATTAAATATTAGTATATCACGGGAGCTGTCACCGGTTCATTTTTCTTCATGTCGAGCCACTTACGTCGCTGTGCCCTGGTGTTAGGCCGGGAGTGACAGGAGCGCCGAGGAGAAGCCCCGGCTGGCAGCCAGCATCGCCGCGGCCGCGGAGAGGCTGCACGGGAGGTGACAGTGTACTATAGGTAGATGCCCACTAGCTGTCCTTACTGCCTGCTCAGTGCATGGCTGGTGGTAATTAAGCCAGGCATGAAAAGTGAATTGCCGTGATCGCATGTTAGGGAAATAATATGGGAAGTAACAAATAGCCTGGCTCGCAGGAATACAGTTTGGGAAGGGGATGTGGGAAAAACCCACTATAGTGTTTTGAGGGTAAAGAAAAGAAAATAAACAGAGGAAGGGTGCCCTCTCAGCTGTGGTTTATAGGTCAGCGCACTGTATATAGTGTAAGATAGCTTCGTAATGTAAGAATGCAGTTTCCACAGCTTTTACTAACAGTGACACGTTTTTCATAAAATACATAAAAAGACAATAAGTTGAGTATTTTATGTGGTGGTTTTTTGGGGTTTTTTTTTTGGTGGATGTTTCACCCTCCCACCCCCCCCCAAAGGAGCTTTCTTGAATTTACCTTCTTACAGCTAATTTGAATGATTAGTTTAGATAAGCCTCTTAGAGTAGATGCATTTAAATGAAATCGGGGCACATGTCTTTTTGGCTCTGGTGCAAGATTCAAACTAATTTTTTTCTTCCTCTGGCTCAATTAAAAGTCATCTTAAAACACTCCCAATATATTGTCTGAGTGCAGGGCTGGAGGCATGTGGGATTGAGTGGACACAGAGGAAGGACTAACATTCAGAAACGTATCTGTTTCTCCATCTGAATTAATAAACACCAGAGTTTTTCATGTTATTAATATCCATAATAACTGTGATTTGACTACATACTGCAACATGCATATGCGTGTGTAAGCATAAGGACATACAAATAGATGTAGGAGTTTCTGCAGTTCTCATGGACGAGGGTGGAGAGGATTTGAGCTAAAAATTGTCCGAACATTTTGGGAGTGCACAGACATCTGTCTGGCCATCACTAGGTATGCTTTGATTTTAAGGCAGAGCTTGTTAAAGAATGCAATAACTTGAAGCCAGCTGCAGTCTTAGCTTTTTGCTCTTTCAGCAATAACAATAGCACTAATAATTACTAATAGTTAATAAGCTAACAGATGCAATAAATATATCTGCTCATTTTGACATATGTGTCAGTTTAATAATTTTAAATGAATCACTGCGTTCATAACGGGAAATCTCCTTCAACCTCTGATTAAAATGTAACGTTGACTAAAGGATTATAGAGCGGACTTAATTTTACTGACTGTTTTAACAGTTGTCACAGCTGTTGGAAGAAGGAAAGGCAATTGAAACACTCCAAAAAAGCAGGGGGGGTAGGGAGGGTAGAGAACAGGAGTAGTTTAGTAGATTTAAACATGGTCGCTGAATGCCAAACATAGAAAATTGAGGAGATTTGTAACTCCAGAAAGCTTCTGTGCACTATGTACATTTGCGTTTTGTGGCTCACTGTGTTTCATTCATTTGAACGTGTAGCTCCTTTCCCAGTTTCTCCATTTAAATACGAGCAACAGTGTTTAAATGTGAAACAAATTCATCTGTTCCCGTGCATAGATTTTCATCTTACAACAGAACCGATAGAACACGCAGATGACAAGAAATAAAGGTTGCGTAGAATGGCTGTAACATTTAAAAAGTGGACGTAGGTGTCACATCATGTGAGTACTTCAGTGCAGTGATGGTCGATGTACATATTTTATATTTTTCTAACCGTTCTCATGTTGCGATGTGGGAATGGTCTGTGGAGTCACCCTGTGAGTCTGGCCGGGTTATGTTTGTGTATGGATGAATATGTGTGTGTGCGTTACTCACATGTACATATATTTGTGTGTTTGTGTGTACGCAAGGGGATTCTGTGCTAAACATAAAAGAGTTTATGTCAGTTTCACTCTTCAAAATATTTTGGCATAGCTTCTAATTGCTGAAGAATTTTTTTCGGAGTGTCCTTCATTTGTAGAGGCAGGAAAGGGGCAGACTGAAGAACGCTTCTTTGTGAAGTGGGAAGCAGCACTTGATGCCGCTCCACAGTTTCTCCAGGCTCTGAAGGTCTTTAACCTCTCCCGTTTGTCTTATTAGATAGCTTGTTACAGTTGTTCCCGAGGAGTGAAGCCCCAGGCTGATGTTCCGGTGGGTACCCGGTGTGTGGGGTGGCACACAGCCCTGGTGGGTGCACAGCCCCTGCCTGGGCTCTCCCAGGGCTCTCCCTTTGGGCAGCAGGCAGGCCTTGGTCCCTTCTTCCTTCCCTGTTTCCGGTCGTAGGGCTTTGCTTTTTTCGATTGTGCTACACTGCTGGCAAGTTTTTGAATCCTGCAGAAAGTATAAAGGGTTTGTGCTGAATGTCTGGCAGATTTTCCTTTACTGGGGCTTGCCCCTCTTTTAGTGATGGGTGCTTATTTTAATGTGTTTATGGTTGTGCTCTTTTATTTACTGAGCCTGGTGCGTTGCAGCGGTAATTAACCCGTGTTATTAGCAAAGCCCTTGTGGATATCCATTAATTCTCTCAAATGGCTGATCATTTTTTTCATACTTTTTACCCACCCTGTTTTTTCCTAAGAATTGCTGTCCTTTTCCTGACAGACCTTAAGCTTTTAACATTTCCTACTAATTCCTTTTTAAATGGAGGCAGGTAGAAGGGCATCATCCCCATAGTTCCATAATAAAGAATAACTATTGTTTTAACAAACTGTTTTCAGAGATGCTAATGGGAAGCAAAACAACTGTGAGAATCTGTAGGGAACAGTTTATTTAATTATTATTTTTCAAAACACATGCTTAATGATAAGAAAAGAGATAAGAATTTTCCTATCTTTTTTTGGTGTAGCTGCATTAGCTGCTGTGAATATTTTAGTGTTCATATTTTAATCAGATTTCAACTTAGTTAATAGCACTTTGGGCATTTAAAAAATATTGAGCCAGCAGAAAAATACTTGTGCTTGCACTGCTGAGAAAAGATAAGGGCCACCTCATTAGCCAACCCTACTTTTGCAATTAATTTCAAATACATGGTGCTATTCATCAAATAGAGAAGGTAACTTGTCTATGATAATATTTAACAATACTTGAAGCCCACTTTGCTTAGAGTAGCTAAAAAGTATGATATGTCTATTCTCACAGATATGTCAGTCCACATGCTATGCTGCTATTTCTGTATGTTACAAAGTTACGATAGAAAAATTATGGTATAAAAATATTATGTATTCACGAATAAGTGACAAGATTATTCATTTTACAGAACAGTTTTTAAAGGACTGACCCTGGGCCTACAGGGAGGTTGCTTGCACCTTTGTGGAACTATAAGTAGGAATGAAAAAAATGCTTATTTGAACCTTTCAAGGAAGTAGATAAAATAATTATTTTTTTGCATAGAATAAGTCAAATGCACAGGATAACTAGGAAAAAAAAAAAAAAGGAAAGGAATTCTTGCTCCTTTTGAAGCCTGAAGTAGCCTCTGTCTGTAAGATAAGCTTTGCTATGAATTCTTTTTCACAGCAAATTCATGAAGGGAAGAAACAATAAAATGTTGATCTGTTACAAGTGCATATGAGCCTCACGCTATCGAGCTCTCTAGAGGAAATCTGTGATTATGCTGGGCCAGTTTGTTCAGTTTTTATCTCTTTTACATCCACTGGCCTTGTATTAAATTGTCATTGTCTTAAAGCACATGAGAGAGAAATGAATTGCATTTCTCGACATGCTCTGACAGTGAAATATTTAGCCTCTCTGTCTCCAATCATACTCATATGTATGTTTGATAGTGCAGGGATGACACCAACAGTCGCTGCAGCTTGACACTCCACTTATTACATGTTCTTTTACATTTCGTGTATCGTCTTTTAGGCTTGACTGAGGTAGTCATACGTGCACAGTCGTATCTGTAGCAGCGTGTATGTATGTGGTTTTGTTTTGTATATTTCCATTTTATGTGAAATCTTCTGTCTGTGCACAGCAAGTTTTGTGTTCAAACACGTTTATATCCATGCCTCTGTGTGTGTTCCAGGTGTGTAGTGTATTCCTTATGCAGTTTTGGCAATGCACATCTATTGTTGTGTGTTAGCCACAGACATATACACAGTAAGTATATATGTATGCAGTGCTATATAACTTCCCTCTGTGCAGTTGCTTGTCAAAAAGCAGCTGCCTTTATGTGGTTTTATGTGGGTTTTTTCTTATCCATGAGAAGAGAGCTGGCCAGCAATGTAAAGTATTTACACCTCATTTTATATCAGATTCTCCATGTAATCTAGCAGGTTTTGTATTGTACTCACAGTTTTGCTTTTAAAAGATGCTGTATTTCTTTATAAAATTTTTCTCTTCCAAGTAAATGAGGAGTCTAATATTTATTCACATTTCTGTAAGTTTTGGCTATCAAACAGAGATTTATTTTTTCAGCTAAATATGTCCTTGGACACAGAGTTATATTTACATCTAAAGAATATAATTATTTTTGGGGGCAGAAGCCTCCAGCATGTGGTTGTTAATATACATCATGAAGTCCTCAGACAAAAATATAAAATACATACTCAATTTTAATGGTCCTTAGTACTCTCCAAAAGTCCTGTAGTTGTGGGTTTTTTTGTTTTCTTCTTTTGTTATGGTTCTGTTCTACAGAAGTAAAAACACTATGAAAAGTGTTAAGAAAAATATTAAACTGAATTGTATACTGCTATTTCAGATAGTTTTGCTTAATTATTCTTTAAAGGACTTGGTATTGCTTTTTCAGTAGCACTTTGGAGAGTAACTTCTATAGGATGTTGCCTTTTGACTTCTGTGTCTTATGAAACAATTCATGTATTTTCTGTGTTACAGAAGCTTTAAATCTCTTGGGTTTGCTTACATAATGCTTGTAATGTTTTTCAATTAATTTGTATTTCCTTCAAACAAAGAAGGGCTTTTCTCTTTGCTGTTCCTTAATATAGCAGGTTTGCATCAAAAGGAATCTTATCTAATTTCCAATTATTTTCCTCTTTTAAGTAGCATAGCTTTTTAATCACAGCATCATTACCCATTTCTTTTAAAATTGAAATAATTTTTTCTTTTCACGTCAGCTTCTTATACTTGCTAGAAAAAATGTCTGTTAACAGCCTAATGAAAGTTAGAGTGATATAAGTACCTTCACAGAGTATAAAACAAGCATATGCTGTTTTTCTTTACCGCTGAATGTCTTATTCTTACCGTGGGTCACCATCCTGAGTTTTTATGTCATCTAGATGAATTTTCCTTATTTAGATCAAAATGATTTACAAGGCAAAGCAAAACAAAAAACCCCCCCCGTAAAACTTATTTTTTGGTGTCAGTAATACAGAACCTTAAGTATGAAATTGGAGGAGGATCACCATATACTGTGGTAAGTTTGTACAGTGGGGTGTATGAAATAAGGGGCCTTGCTCTCGGTCTCATCAAGCCGTTTATAATATCCTTGCACAAAACTGTGCACCTTTATTTATACAATAACCTGGTGAAGTATGATTAGTTACCCCTATGCACATGAGAGTAGTCTAAATATATCCTTTTATCATACAATGAAAATTATATTCTCTTTCCCTGGGTAAAAACTCTTTGCATCTTTGAGCTGCTGTCTTTATATGGGAGGGCAGATTCTCTTAAAGGGTTGTATTCTGAAACCAAACTTTAGGATAAAGTGATATGAGGTTTTCCAAGTTATTACTCTGTAGCTTAGCGTAGATGTCTCTTACCACTCTGTGTGTTTCATGTTGCTGTAAGTGAAAAAAAAACCCCTGCACATCTCCTTTTCATCATTTTGATTGGAACTACATACCATATGTAATGTGTTTTGGCAGCACTTACCTAGCCAAAGAAAACAAATTAATATTAGCCATGCTGAGGGGTGTCAGAAGTATCACAGATGTGTCGATTTAGCTCTGCTCCATCACACACTCTTTCCTTAAACAACTGGTCAAGCTGTCGCAAAATGTAGTGTTGGCTACAGTGAGATTCTAATAGGTGTGATCAGAGATTGATGGCTTTGGCAAGTTAGAATGAGAAGATGATGTGGAGTTGCTGTTGCTTGTTTTGAATGGCCTCAGAAAAAAGCCCCAACCCTAAATAAACAAAATAAAGAAACAAAAATTTTAAAACCCTAAAAATCTAATTAAAATATTATGAGTGCACACACAACCCCCCACCCCCCAAGCCAGCTAGATATGAAACAATTTAAAGTCCTGTAGATGTAGAGATGCTGGTGACTGAAATGAAAAAGTCATATCTAAAATGTACTGCTAGCTTGTTCCTAAGCATTTCTGAAATTCCTTCCCATATAAAGGTGCTAGGATGGGTGGGGAGGAGATGACTTGTTTTATTCAGTCCCTTATCTGTGATACTGTTGCTGTTTCCCACTTTCCCTCTATATCTGGGTTTTGTTTCTAGAGCTCTTTTTGGAAGAAACACTTTTTTCAGTCTCACACATGAATATTTTTAAGGAAATACAAAACAGGAAAATCTAGTAAAAAAAATAGTTAACAAAATGGTGAAATCATACTCTTCTATGTACGCTTTGCAGAGTACTAGGGGCAGTTTGTGTAGTTTTTCATATATTGAAAATGGAGAGAAAGGATCAAGCAATTTTCTATGTATTCTTTTTTTACTTTTAAATTTTTCTTCTGTCTTCAAATTGGCTGTAGGATTTGATTCCCGTCTTTGTGAAGGATGAATGCAAGTGTCCTTTTATGTTTAAGTTGGTATTTTATTGCTTTAGGTGGACTGTGATATACTCTGTTGGCAAGTATTAATGCTCAAATAGTTTTCAGAGGGATTAATTTCAGCAAGTCTATGAGGCTTTTTCCTGCACAATTATTTTTTCACTTTTAAGGAAAAAAAAAGAAAAAGTATCTAGTTAAAAAAAACCCCTAAAACTCACGTGCCATCTAAAACAGATTTAGAGTGCATTTCCAAAGCAAATGCCTATGTATTGCTAGCAAAATTATCTTTGAAGAATGGTAAAATTCTTAGAGCAAAAAGTGGATTTTTTTTTTTTTCCCACCCATTACCATGGTAGTTTAATACTCTGTGAATGCAAGGTTTCCTCTACTGAATTATATTGACTTTTCCATCAGTGAAAGAATTCCCTGGCAGTGTTCTTATAGCGGCTGCCACCATGGTGGGACAGATGAGATGTTCTGAAGTGGCACGAAATGCCACGTCTGCAACCAGCTGTTCCCCTCAGCATTAAAGGGGTGATGCTGGGATTCCCTGTAGCCGAGTCACATCCAGGGATGCCCCATGGCTCTGCTGGCAGGAGCCGCTTGGGCCCAGTTGGTGCTGGGCGATATTTCGGGCGCGGAGCAGCCACTGCCGGTGGCTGACATTGGTATGAATGGCACCTGCCCCATCAATCACCAGGCCCTGGTGTCACAGATGGAGAAACAACAATCGGCCGCATTACCCGGCGCTGCACACTTGGCTTAGTTCGGCTCATTGTTCTCCCACAAATCTCGAGGATGGCTGGTTCTGCGCCGGGAGTCCAGGCAGAGGCGCGGGATGGGCTCAGGTGGTGGCACGGGCCTGCCCTTCGCTGCTCCATCAGAGGTACTCAGGGAAAGGCTGTCACTGGGAGGGGGTGGTGGGAAGGAGCCTCCACGCAGGGGCTGGAGCTTCAGCTTCCAGGGAAGGCTGTAATTAATCAAAGAGCTGAAACTCAGGATTTCTCCTGGCATTCCAGAAGTTTTCATTTAGCGAGCCGAGAGCGCCCAGCGCACAGCCAGGTTAACGTTTAACTCTTCAAATACTGCGCTCGTCCCGGGAATACGCAGTCACCCTGAGGGAAGTGAACGAAGGGGATGCTGTGCCTGTTCGCCATGGCTGTGCAGCAGTGAAATCTTCAAAGCCATGACCCTCCCAATGTAGTTGGTCTGATATTATTCCTCAGTAGTTAGCACTGAAAATTCTGCATCTGAGACACTGAATGAAAAGGAGAGTTGCCGAGAGGCTTTTTTGAGGAAGAGTGGGGGATTTTTTGGTTTGTTTTTTGTGGTGGGTCTTTTCGTGCCGGGTGAACGTTGGATCGTGAGAAATCACTGTCTTGTTCCGGACAAAACCAATAAAGGTATTTAAATGCCTTCAGACACTGTAACCATTTTCCTTTCTTTCTTTCACTTTCTCACCCCTTGCAAATCAGAGACAGTTCTTACAGGACAGGAGAATAAAATAAAAAAGCAAATAGAAATTATTTTTTTCTACTTGTAAGGCCTGTGTCAGATGTGTTTGGAATGCATTTGAAACCTATTGCTTCCAAGCTCTTTTCCAAGTAGTATCAGATAAATACCTGTGAAATATTGAGATGGAAGTAATCATTCTTCGCAAATTTTTTCTCATTTTTTTTCCTCCCTATGTCCTTTTTGTGTTAAGCACTATGGAGTGACTGTATTTCTGTTGTAAGCTAATTCACTGCTGCTGGTTTAGTTACAACTATAGTCAAGCAGAAAACCTGTATTATGTTAGAAATGGCCTACAGTGGGCTGAAGACACAGCTTATGTTTGATTGTGTGTAAATACAGTTAGTTAGTTGGGTTTATCTGATAGCCTGGCAGAAAGAGAGAGGAGCAGTACAAACTGTTTTCAGTAACTGTGCTGTTCATACACCTGATAAGATTGAGAGTGCTTTTGAACTACTGATATGCTTTGAATAAGAAAAGAATAATCACATCCATTGGCACCGGCTTATCAGGAATGAAGTAAAATGCCAGCACTTTTACATTAGCAAAAGTAAATGTTTTAGACACTTTGGGCCTTTTTTCCATTTAAATTAAATAGCAGGGTGCTTTTGAGTGTGCTGTAATGAATGGAAGGATTTATTACCTTGACAAAATTACAGGTGAATGTGTTGAGAGAGGAGTCCTCCGCAACAATAACAGCTCTTTTGATAAGTGGCTACATCTATTCATGCTTTTGGTATAGAAATGCAGCAATTTTATCCTTTCTTGCTTTGTGAAGTGCAGTGGCTAACTTACAATGTGCAGTTCTTCATAGCTAACATACTTGTGCAATTTGTAATATATTGGCAGTACATTTAATATTTGGCACATAACACGGCTGTTCATAAAATAATGCTTGATCGTGTACTAGTGTGTCCGCTGCCTTCAGTTGCTCTGTATTTTCATGTTTGAAAAAGAGTGTATCTCAGAGTTGTACCTCTTTGCTGGGAGGGCAAGGTATGATTCATCATTAACTTACCCCAGCAGGCATGAAGCATGCTCAGATGCACTATTATTTTCTCAAAGTTTGCTGATTTTTATTTCTGTACCCTTTTAAAATTTTATTTCTAGGTTGTTTTTCTTTCACATGCCTACAATTAATTTTGGGATATTCAAATTTGATGAATGATAGTGCAAGAGCATATTTGATTGATTTTGGATTATTATTGATTACTGTCAATGAGATCCCTGTGACACTTTGAAATCAATGATATGTGATTAAACCAAGGCTTCACTGTTCTATACATTAGGTAGCAGTTGGGAATTTAGGAACTGAATGTTCACAAGCTATAAATTGAGAAAATGTTCAGATTTAAATAGCCCTTTGTTTGGCATTTATTCACCAAAATATGTTTCTTGGGAAAGTTAGTTTTCCCAAGTGTGAGCTTTCAGTAAAAGAAAGGTCATTGATTTAAGGTTTATTAAATTTTAGCTAAAAACAACTGGCTCCATTTGGGTGTAAAATAATTTAAGTACTTACTGCGGGCAACCTTCATGCTTTAGAGCTGTTGCTCAAAGGTTTCATTCTTCTACGAAGATGTCAACTGTAAATATAAAAATGCATCACTGAAAATGTAATGGTTTAAAGATTCTAACTGAAATAAAAATTCCTGCCTGGGGAAAGCACTATAATCAAAATAAAGTAGTCTTAACTTTTTTTTTTTTTTCCTGTGGAGGCTGCACTTGAAAAGAGCGCTTCAAGGCAGCAGGTAGCAATGTTGGTAGGGAATGCCAATTTTTATTTATTTATTTATTTATTCTCCCCCACAGATGATGATAGTCTATCTTTGGAATCAGCAATACACTTCAGCCACTAATACAGGCAATATGTAAGCTGCTGCCGCCTCTGAAATGCGGTATCCCAGCATTTAAGTCAACTTTATAATCTGGCAAAAACCCTACTTGGCAATATTAAAATCTAGCTCCTGAAGCACTTTTATTTCTGAAAGCTTTTTATGTCTTTTTGTATCTTTTTAGCATATATTAGGTTTCTTAAGAGCAGTGGCCTGGATGTACACTTGATGGATGACTGGGGTGGGGATTCTTCTCCCGCCTTGTCCCCCCTTTCTTTTCCCTGATAATTTTTAAAAAAGGTGTAATACTTGTGCATTAGGTAATGCTGCATCTGTTTGAAGAAATCTTTTCAAGTGCAGCCTCCACAGAAAAAAAAAAAGTTACGACTACTTTATTTTGATTATAGTGCTTATTATAGGAATACCATGGTATTTGGAATACCAGCTGTTTGACAAAATTAACATGGGGCTTTTGTACCATTATTAGCTAAGTTAGTAGAGATTTTCCAAGGTAAGAAGGACAGTCTGCTGCAAAGGTCTTGCTTGCATCTGTTTGAAGAAATCTTTAGCTTCTACTGATAGTGGACTGATTCAAAAATAAATGGAAAGAATGCCATTCATTTTAGCAGGTTTTGGATCAGTCTCTGTAACTGATTTAAGAAAAATGAATGATTTGGTTGTATTTTAAAATAAATCAATGAAGAAATTGAGCCTGTGTCCAAGGACTCACTGCCAGGATATGACATTTGCACCAGTATAGAGTTGCCTAAGGGAGTGTGACCAGGAAATACTGAGATTACCCCATAATATTTTCTGTGTGAGCTTAAAAGCAGTGTTGGCATTATGCCCATATCTTCAGCCTTGGGTTGCCTAAAGAGGAGGTAGAAATCCTTCAGATGGAGATGGTAAGACAAAGTGAGACTGACCCATTTTTTACTTGATTTTACATCTGAATTGCAAGAGAGGTTGAAATGCGGAATTTATATAAAGATTGATTTATCTTGGTTTGTTTCTGGTGATGAATTTGGGGTGTGAAGCTGTAACATGGAATATATGCATCTGCTTGATGCATATTACCTTTTTTTATATATTCAGAAATACCTTGGTGTTCCTATGCAGAATTCAGAAATCACAAAGGATGGTCATTCAGCTCATCTTTGCCTATGGGATGTAAAATAAATTTTAATAGATGGAGAATTGCCTTGACTGGCCTCCAACCAACATTTTATTTATGAAAAGGTTTATTAGTGTTTAAGAGATATAGGATCTTGGCTCTTGGACAGAAAGCATTTTTCTCTTTGTAGAAAGAAATAGGCCAAGATGGCATAACTGGATAAAGGAGACAGAGTTTGCTCTCCAGATACTCTGATGCTTGTTTATGTTATTTTAGTCTTATAAAGAGTACCAGAAAGTGGGTGTGAAAGTACTATGTCCTGCCCTCCATTTTAGAGACTTGTCTAGTGCAAAACTTTTTTGCAGATAACAGTGCCTGCATCTGAGTCTCTGAGTTGGTAAATATGCACATGATTTCTGTCCCTGATCTCAATGCGCATTTTGCTTCAATGTGTTCACCAGACAAAAGGTTTCTGTTTTTATTTGATTTCCTTCCCTTGAGTTTTTATTCTCCTTGGCTCTGAACACCACGTCATTTCAGACCTATTCCTTTAATCACAGATCACATTTTTGTATTGGATGAAGCATTCAATTTTCTGTACAAATGAAGCCATAGGTGTGACTTTATGGCCTTTTTTTAATGCTTAAGTGTGTAGATCAGTGTTGTGAATAAGAAACAAAACCTGATTTCTACAACAGTAACATATTGAATTTCATGTGAAAATATGTTGAAGGAAGTTGTGGGGGTTTTTTGTAATCTGCAATTTGTTGTTCCTGTAAAGGTTCACAAAAGGATGCATTATCAGCATTCAGTATTTCTGTTAGAGCAAAGCCTATTATTTTATTAGGCACAAAGGAAAAGGTGAGTTACACAGCATATATTTATAAAGGTTGTGTCCATGACATTTGTCTCTAGGATTTGCTGTCTGGAGAAGAACTCCTAGAAAAGCTAGGCATGAGGACTAAATATCAGCATATGCTCTTAAACCCCAGTTTTAAATTTTGAACAGTTGGGATTAGTGGAGTAAGGAAAAGGAAGCAGGAATGTCAGGTCTTTCTTCCCTTTTACAGTTTTTGCACAGCAGTTGGGTTTTTGTTTCCACTTTAGTGATTAGTTTTTTGTTGGAGCTGGTGAGGATTGTCTGGGAGCGGCACAAACCACAACCCATCAGCAGGCTGCTAGTCAGCAGCAGGTGTGAACAACATAAAACAGGATTAATGCTGAACCAGAGTGTGCACTAAAAACAGAACCCCTGTCTCGGTTTTACAAGGGCAGTAAGATAGAAGCACTCTTGTCGTGTTTACTAAACAGTGTTTAGTGGACTATGTAAATGGCTCTGCTCAGCTGCAAAGGAATAAATGCAAGAATTATTATGCATTTGAGATTTTTAAAGACACTTTTTCCTCCTTTTAAGAGTGCTCCTCTGTTACTGTTAAACCAAAGGCAGAGAGGTAAATGTCAAGGTGTTCAGAGTTAGTGCTTCCAAACTGAAGCGGAGGGAAGGGAGGATGGAACGTTGGCATTCAGTGTTTAAACTTTCTTAGTCACTGACATAGAGGAGGAGGTAGATTTTACTGTCTTTTTGAAATTACACCTTTGCAATTTAAGGTTTAATGTCTGCTTCTTTCTTCTCTACGCATTTCCTTTTAAAAGGCAGCTTTTCCATTCCTTTGTGTTTTCATATTTGGGAGCTGTTAAAACCATATATTTATTATATCCATTACATTCAACATTAAATCTGCCTTTATTTATGCTCTGTATTATAAGTATTTTTCTCTTTCTCATTATTCCTGGAACAGATTTGAGAAGAGATTGGTATCTATCAAGCTGCATTTACACTATATACATCGTTTGATTTGAAAAGTAAGAAGACAACAAAAGACAAGCAAAACAAAAAAATAACCAAACACAAATCGAAAAAACCCTCAGCAAAAAAAACCTCGAACAAAATAAAAAAAACAAACTCTCAATTCTAAACTCCTCCAAAACCAAAACACTAACCCACAAAAAACACAACTCATTTTTCCTGAAGTGGTAAGCATTTTCAGAAGTTCTGCAAACTCCGCCCTAGGAAGAATCATCGGATCTGTTTGCAGAGCTCTGAGGAAAATTTGATCCTCTTGAAAATCAACTTCATGGTATTTATATCAAGTCCAGTTTAAGTAAAATTATGTCTTCTTTCCTATTATGTTCTTATGGGATTGGGATTGACAATTACTTTTGTCGTAGAACAGAATTAAGTTTTGATCATTCAGTCTGTTTTTGTCACTCTAATTGCTTGCAAGTTGCGAGGTTATAGATATGTATTTATTTATCCGGTTTTTTTTGTTTTTTTTTTTTTGTTTGGTTTGGGTTTTTTGGTTGTGAAATGCTTTTATGAACGATAGCTGCTTTTTTAGGGTCCAGATCATGTCTTCACAGACACCTCTGCAACTCGACTCCTTTTGCTTTAGGACATCCCTATACACCTCTTTAGAGAGGGACAGGTCTGATTTTTGAGGGGATACGTTGGGATAGGGTGAGAGCTTTGCTTATCCTTGTTGTCCACAAGGCAAGGGGAAGCATTACCCAAACGAGAAGACTGCACGCAGGGCTTAAATCTGAAGTTAAAAGAGAATTGAGTAGGTTTGTTTGAGGGCAAAAAATAGTCAAGAATGCATCTATTTTCTAGAATACCTGGCGTAGTCACTTTACCTTATTAATTAGTGGATTTAAATCCATCATTAAAAGCAATTGTTTTAGGACCTACACTGTGAAAATATACCTAAAACTTTATAAAAGTAATGATTTCAGTCTTTCTTACTGCATTTCACCCCTCCACATAGACTTAGGTACGCAGTTTCAATGCTAAGAATATACATTATTGTCTCAACAATGACTTTTGATAATGAAAACAGAAGGCTTGGGAAATCCTAATTTTCCAGTGTATTAATTTTTTTATCAGTAGTGAAACAAGCTTACCAACATAATATACATTTTGAATCCAAGTGTGGTTCTGTCACTGCTGCCCCAATAATGTGTGTGTTACTGTTGTGGCAACCTGGTGGTGGCTCAGAGGTTTATTTTTAAAAAGGGTGTTCCTGCATGTTTAGAGTTTTGTTCATCTGTTGTTGCTGAGAAAACAGCTTATATCATCATAGTGAAATCATGACTTGTGTGATAGCATTTGTAAAGTGCACTGCTTTTACTGGTTCTCTGTGATGTTGTAAACTGGTTACTATAGCTTGAAATGCTTTTGTGTAGCTGGTAGTACATAGTTCACCATTTTCAGGAGTTGCTGGTACCAAAATTGGTTGCGTAGGTTTATGAGTTTGCATGTATGATCCCTGGGTTGTTTGACCTTTTTTTTTTTTCTGCTCTCTCTCTTTCTTTTACTTTTTCCTTCCCCCCCCCCCCCGAGGTGGCAATACAAAACCTTGAAGTTCAGGATTTTCAGTTAGGACGTGTAAGCATACAGAAGTTGTGCTGCTTATCCAAAGTTTATCCTAAGTGCTTAACCTCTTTGGCCTTAGAATCAGTCTGGGCATCCCATGAAAGCAGTCTGTCCCTTGAGGTTTTCTGTAATTCCTGGTTTCTGCCAGGTCAGAAATAAACAAGAATAGACTTTTTGATAATGCTGCTATGTCTTCTCCCTGGGCCAGATGAAACTAGATGCTGTATTATTATGTTTATTATTATTTGAGTCCCTAATGAGTGTATTTAAATCCCGGAAGAGATAAGTTCTTGTTTGTTTCAGGTTTCCTTTGCCAGTTTGGACCAGTTCTCATTTACCCGTGCAGGTTTATTTACAGTCAGTTTCTCTTTCCAGTTATACCAGTATGCTCAGGGGAAGCAGAATATCACACAGGACGTGTCTCAACGTACACTTTTTCTTTTGCCTTCAACATTGTGGAATTGCTTATTCTGATTTAAAAAACCCCTCAAAACCCAAAATCATATTTTGACTCAGTAGTTGAGTGTAATTACCAATCAATTCCGTATGATGTACCCTGTTATCACTTAATACCTGTATTATGGAAGTATAGAGGCCCCTGTCATGCTACTGTGTTTGGTGTACAGTGTGTAAATACGTAGTTAATTCCCATTCAAGGACTTTGCTGACTACAAATACAAGCAATTCATGAAAGCTGCAGAAAAGGGCACGACACGCTTCTTTAATGTGGCAAGAACAACCATACTCTCTCTGTGTGCATATATAGCTGCATAAAATCTGTGTGTGTGATGTTGTATCTTTTATTTAAGCATACCAAGAAAGGCTAGCAAGAACTTATGGGTTGTTTTATTGTAGATCAGCAGAAATCTACCTGGTGTTCGAGAGAGAGGTGGGTGGTTTCATCTATGTCACTTCAGAGAAGGTGAAGGTAATGAGAAGGAGGTAGAAGGAAAGGTGCTGTGAGAGGAAGGCAGACCAGGGAACAACACAGGCTGCTGTTGTGGACATAGCACGAGGGGTGGGAGAAATGGTTGGAGAGACAAATCTGGGTAGTAGAGGATTGCATAGAGCATCTGACTGACTGCTAACATTTAATACCTTTCTGCAGTATGATTTTTTTAAAATGGTCCTTGAACAGCGATTTCAGTTAATACGCTGTATCAGTTGCCTGCTGACTTGAAAAAGAAAATAAAGTTAATTGCTTCTGCTTATTTGGACAGCAGTACATTTTGTATGAAAAGGGCAACTTCTGTGGTACAGCGATACTGATGCCAGTCAAACTCTGACAGATGTGTCTCCAGATTTCTTTCTTTTTCTCTTTCATGTATTCTTGTTCAAAGCATGTATTATAATTTTGGGGGTTTTTTCTTGCCATCTTCTTCAGTGTGTTTTGCCCAGTGTTCCATAGTGGAAAGCCTCACATGAAATTGTTAATTTTTGCAGGCAAAGACAGACCTACTGCCTCAGCTTTTGTTTGCATTTTCCCTATCAGTGTCAAATATTTTGTAATAAACTTACTAGTTCTGTATATCTCTTGAGATAGGTAGAAGACATTAAGTCAAGAAGCATACTACATAGATGGAAACTGAGGCTTTGCAGTGTAGATGTGCTAGGTATTAAGACTTCATCTGAAAACTGTGACCATGTATCAGAAGATATATAGATTTATATATTAAAAAAATGAGACCAGTTACCTGTGAAATAGTAGAGGTATTTGGTAACTGAAGTAGAATCAAAATTTTTATGAAGTCATGAGTTTAAGATCTTGATAAGATTTTTAGGCCTATTTTGGTTTATGTACAGCACTCAGGGGCTTGCCAGAGAATAGAGATGGAGTTTTCTCCTTTAAGGGAAGAGAGAGGGGAAATGCTCCTTACACACTCTTAAGTAAATTGCATTTTGGTTAAGAAAGCAAATAAGCATCTGGTCATTTATTTAACTAGTTCCCACAGTATTGTATGTAAAGGGTTTTTTCCCCTCTTCGTGCTGCTTTCTGCTACACTGATGATAATGTACCTGGAAGGAAAAGGCAGCCCAGGCTGAGGCAGCCAGCGTCAGACAGGGCGGGCTGCCATCTGTCCCACCTGCTGCATTCATGTGTCCATCTGGTTACTGCAATAGCTCATTGCGGGCTTCAACAGAGCAACATTCAGGCTGAAAAGAAGGCGGTGTGAATTATTTAGGTAGCTAGTGTAAATAAAGAGAGGGGGAGAGGAGCAAAGGAGGCGAGTTGTGAGAGGGGGAAAGCGCTCTCTTGCTCCTAGATGCTTTGGAATGTGTTAATGCATGAGAGCGTTTGATTTGCATATAGATTTAGATGTATAGATCATTGTGAAGATTACAAGCCAATGAGTTTTATCTAGATTTAGATAGCTCTCAGCCTGGTTTGCACATAAAATATAGCTAGTTTCAGGAGGAGAATCTTTGGGGACTTTAAACCTAAGTGAAACTGATGAAATGTAATGCTTTTAGGTATTAATTTAGCAGAAATAAAATATTTCCTTTAAGGGCTTTCTGTGCCCTTTGTTAACCAAGAATTTATAACTGCTTTGCATAGTCAGTGCTTTATACACACTGTGTGGTTTTGATTTGGTTATAGTTACATTTGTAGTCATCTGTACTTTATTCTAAGAGGAAAAGCAGTTGACAAATGCTTTTCCTTTTTCTTATTCTCTCATGTTTATCAGGTGAAGATTAAATCCAGTCATCAAACAAATAATTTTCCAGCTGTCAGTGTATATATTGTTACACAGACAAGTATATATATGCTTTTCTGCCTACATAAACATACACAGAACGCTTAAATCTTTTAAAATATTTTTAATGGAGGTAAGAAAACAGAATTTCATAATTACAGTGACCTTTAAAAAATAAATAGGTTTATTTTCAAGTTGCTTGCTTGAATTTAAAAATGAGCACTAGAAGATTTAGACTGTGGTGTATTATTTATTTCTAAGATTGAATTATCTATAGAAAAGAAAAATCATTAGTGCTAGATCTGAGCATAAAAGTTCATCTCCATCCTTCTGTTTTAGGTATTTTAATAATAGTCACACCATGACAGATTTTTTTTTTTAACGTTTGAAACATTAGTCCAGTGCTGTGTTTAAAAAAAAAAAAAAAAGATTTGGCTTCCTACTTCAGTTTATTTCCTGATGTCAGGTTCTTCTTGCTTTCGAATTTTAAATGTCACACTTCCCTGGGCCAAAGAACAAAACCAGGATCATCTTAAGAGGAATCCTTGAAATTGTGGGAGGGTTTTGTGTCATTGTTTTGCCTGGGTTTAGATCTGCAGAAGAAAAGGACACGGCATCTTGAAATCCCAGCAGCCTGGCTACTTCTCTAAGATTTGCATGAAATTCAACTGCAGCCTTCAAAGGGATTTGAGTGGATTGGATTCTTTAAGGTTAGTCCATGTCAAACCTATTAAGTTCAATTCACATGCAAAACCCTTTTTACGTTTTTTTTTTAAGCCAATAAGGCTCTAACTACTATTAAGGCGACATCGTGTACTTGCAGTAGAGCGTCCATGGTAATGGATCACCCTACTGGCACGTGTAACTAACCAATAATCCACTTTGTCATCTTTCAAATTAAAACATCCGGTGTCCTGTATCTTCCTCAGATTGAAGAGATATTGTTTGCAAAATTTGAGATCCTGGAGATGATTTTAAAGTATCTGAGTCAGTTTGCATATCCATCTTATATTTAGTGTGATCCCCTTCCAATAAATGAAGATTAATTTAGCCTTTGAAAGCAACTTAAACTCTATAATTCTTAACTTTCCAGGTCTTTGAGTTCTTATTCTGTAGAGTGATTACACTGTTAAATAAATTTAGGAGCACAGTGTATGTGCTGATGTGAATCAGGAGACACTTGCAGGGGGAAAAAAAATATGGAAATACCTTATGGTGTATAGAAGGATTAGTGGCTACTTCAGAACTGCAAGGACACGACTTTAAAAAGAACAGTTAAATTTTAAATTTAAAAGCCAACTGAAGAAATTCTGTGTATCTCATAGACATTGAGGCTGAAGCATCTAAATGCGTTGTCCACCAGCTGGCTGTGAAAGGAGTACCAAATGAACATACTTTGCCTCAATTAGATATTGTCAGAATAAATGGATGTGGGTAGGAATTTGGGTTAAATAAGGAGCACCCAGCATTGTCTGAGCTTGCCTCTCGTCCTGGGGCTTTCTGCCCTATGTGAGGCCTGCAAGATTTGCCCTTCATTTTGTAGATGGCTCTGTGTTGTTACGCTTTGGTTTGAACATAGCAGAAGTTCTTCTAAAATGCTGGCCAGATTCTGTAACCAGGTGAGCTGAATGTTGAAATCGGTTGTGTCTTTACTGCATGGAATCAAATTCTTTTGCTTCCACAGTGCCTGCGCTGCCAGCTGGATTGTCAGTTACCTGGCAGGGTGCTGGACTCAAAGTTCTGATACCAGTCAAACTCGCTGAATTTTGTTCAGTTTCAAAGGTTTAAGTGAGGGGAAAGTACTATCTTCTCCCTGTACTTTTTCTTATTGCAGTTTGAGTGTTACATTTCGTGCTTAAAGAAAGCACTGCTTTCAGTTTAGATCAGAAATGGTTGGTTTGTGTGTGCTGGTTGAGAACAGGATATCTTCCATTGACTTAAGATTCCAGGTGCTCCAAGTCTTTTAAAAATATAGTTCTGTTAAACACTGCAAATAAGCATTTTTTCCTGTTCTATATTTCAAGGACACGTATTTCATGTTTAGAATGTTCTCTTTTTTCTAACAGAAGGTGAAGAAGCTGCTTCTTAAATAAAATGGTAACTTTTGGGACTATATCCTGCAAAGCTTGCATGCCCAAGTCACTTGATATAGGTAGTAAATTTCCTGGCGCAGTACTTAAGGAAGGGGTTAAAGGGTAATAAACTCTTTCCAGTTGGCCAGGTTCACATGCATCTCGTGAAACAAATATCTAGATTTTTCCAGTATAGCAAAGAATAAAATTAACAAATACTGTAATTAATTGTCTTGTGTTTAGCTTTTTTCCCCCTATTTTTAAGTTTTCATCTGTTTAAAGACCTAAAGTTCCTCTGACCTATGTTGAGAATTTTTTCTTATGTTTCATGACCTCTTAGAGTAATTTTTAAAAAATGTACATAAACCAGGAATGCTGTAGCAGGTAAAAGATTACATGTAAGATATGGAATTCCGTATTTGCATGTAAGTTCATAATTTTTCATCTAAACCTTCTTTACTGACAGCTCACAAGCCCTTCAGAGTTGTACAGAGCTTGCAGCTTTTAATATTGAGGCCTTGTAGCATTAATATGCCTATTTACAGCATTATTAATTATATAGCATTCCCTAGCATTTATGTTGCTCTTTTGTTGCATTCCATAAATGCTGCTGTTCTCCTGCTTGTAGGCGAGTGAGTCGGGTTGTTACATGGATTTTTCGCATGTTGGTATTTGGGGAGGTAAAGTTAGTAATTTGCTGAGCGAATAAAGGGGATGAGAAGCCTGTCTAGATGTGTGAATTCTCTTGTCCTTGGCACCCAGAACTTTGTCGCTGAGAATATTGCAAATATCTCATTGGATAATATCGTCATGTTGTAAGGATTACATATTTGTGCTGTCTTGGTGAAGTGGTTCTTTCAGCAAGAGGGTGATTTGCTATCATACTTCTTCAGTGTTGGAATAAACACAAAAAACCTTTATGGATACTAACTCCAGGTAAAAAATAACACATCTGGCTAAATTAAATTTAAATTTTTAACAACTTTAGGTTCTAGTAACCTAGACAGAGGTTGTCATCCTTGTTCTTGTTTATACTTGTTGGCAGTCCCTGAGTGAAGGTAGAACTGGGAGAGCAGAGCAGAGGGAGAAAGGTTAAATGGCAGAGGAGTTGAATTGCTTTAGTGACAGATTCTCTTCAGAAAGGCATTGAGTTGTTCTAAGGATTAGTTGGGGAAAACTTGAGTTGAATGCACTTCTCTGCTGTGTATATATTGCATTGCTAATGCTGCCAGTCACTTATTTTTCATAAAAACAAAATTTACTTTCCAAAATGAGATTAGAGAGCACTGGGGAAATTTTGAAAAACCAACTTAAAAATCGTGTCATCAGCTGCAAAACCGGTTGGCATTTTACCTGTGTTATTTTACTGTGAGATTCTTAAACAATAGAGCAGATTATTAAAACAGTACTTATTTTGCTCTTATATTATTATAATAATAACACCGGAGAAATGTTGCAGAAATTATTATCCGTGATCTAAGGGGAAATGTAGTTTCTCAGTCAAAACCCATACCAAGTTCTTTATGAATCTCTGTTTGTTCCCAATGGAGATATGTCATTGCTGCAAGGTAGCTCTTACAGTAAGAATCTTGCATCCTATCAGCTGGTCTTGAACATTTTCTCCTGGAAAAGCCTCACCATATGAGCTGGGAGTCCGGGAGGCTGTGTGCGCAGTCCCTCTTCAGAAAAAATGCGCTCAATCTGTTTCAGACGAGTTCCCCGAAAGATGGGTTAAATCAACTGATTGAGCTGATTTTCTCTCTTGAGGTGATATTTTATTTATATGATAAAATGCTTGGAAAGTGATTAATTTGTCAGGGGAACATCTTGTTACTGTAAATTTGCCGAATGTGTAATAAAATTGCCATAACACAGATGGGAAAATGAGGATCTTTTAAAATGAAATAACTGAGCAGTCTGCCTACATTTTCAGCACTTAAAATTAACTTAGTTAAATTTCTTTGTCATTTTTACCCCTGGCAGAATGCAGGCTGGGGAAGATTAGTGGCAAATGTGTGGTGTGAGTTTGTGTGTGTTGTGGGTGGAGGGTACAGGAACAGGCTCTCTGGTTTTCCTTCTGTATCAGAAGGATCTGATAGATTTATTAAATTTCTGCCAGGGATTGAGTGAATTTTAAACAATTAAAATATACAGGTCAGATACTCCTTCCCAGTAGCAGAGAGTTTAAGAATAGGGGACCTTTGTGGGCACGAACCTCAAGTTATTAACATGTACATGAAATAGTGCTTTTGTGCCACTTTGTGCAGGATTGCTTTCAAATGAGAGCTAAATAGTGTATTATGCTTCTTAAGTCTTTTTATTGCAGTCTCATATTGTAGGGAATATACCTTAGATTATCTAGGGGTATACTTGAAAAGGCAAAGGAAGGAATACCTTCCCTGTGCCTGCATTGCAGTGTGTAACAAGTGAAAATAGCATTAGTGAAGGAACACTGCCTTTTATTAATACATTTTACTACTGCCTGTCCATTTGTCCACCAGAATGAGCCACTTATCATGCTTCTGTGTTCTTCCCTTACAACTTAAAGAATTATGAAGGAAAAATTCCAATTTTTGTGTCCTTTTATGACAGGTATACTGGGTACTGTGATCATTTGGATTAAAAATATATCCATCACCACAAGCTGATACGTTATTATGTCTTCTTTGAATATATGAATTTTATCCCTACATGTTGGAAGTCTACGAATGGGAACTTCTAATATAAATAATTATCCTGGTAGTGATGTACTGCATACTGTTGCCATATTTTTTCACTTTTACAGCATTCTTGGCCTTATCACCCATAACATAAATCTCGGGTTCTCATATTTAATACAACCTGTAGAATAACCATGCCTGTATAATGTACAGTCAGCCAATCCCACATCATCGTTTGGCTATCATTATTTGTTGTCCTCTGACGGATGTTTCAGTTGATGTCCCGTTTTGGATTTTACAGAATGATGCAGCTATCCAGGGGTAGATGAGAGTGGCCTCTTTCGGGTGTTCCTGCTGATCTCCACAAGCACCCTCAGTTTATTAAGCTTCCAACTATAGGCAGTTAAAGTCTTGGGGATATTGGTGTTATCTTAGTTGCTCATAATTTATTTTTCAGAACACCAGGCTATTCATTCCATGAAGCAGTAGTAATATAAAGATTTACTGTCAGACCCTCTACTGTGTAAGGAACCGGGGAAGAAGTGGAGCACATTTGGTGTATGTTCTAAGCAGATGCTTAGTGAAATGATTCTTATACCGGATCTCAGTCCTATCATGAGAAAAAAATCTGATTCCCAATCTGGTAAAGTTATCATTTAATGCCATCCTGTTAACTGATCAGGGCTGATCCTTGGTTTGACGAGCATCCTGAACTTGTGTTGAAACTGGTGAGGCACAGAACTTCTTGGGATCAGATGTGTATTACTTGAATTTACTGGTGGAATGCTATGCTTTCTTCAGGCCAATCTTCCTTTCATTGCTTACCCAGGGATGGTCATCTTAAACAGAACTTTTAGCTGTACAAGAAATAAATATTTGATCTAGACTTAATACTGGTGAAATAACTGAAGCAAATCCATCGTTAAAATACAGCTGAAATTTGCAGCGTGCAATATGGAGTAATTAATGCAGATGTGTTCATGTAAAGCTTTTCTTGGACAATACTCTCTGTGACATTTTCCAGAAGAAATGGCCACAGGTGAAGCATGTAATGATTGCAGTGTATTGATACAATTGCTTTATAATTGCAAGTAGCGACATCCCTGTTCCACATGTTATAATTGGGCAGGCACGTATTTGTTACTTCAGATGATTTTTCTGGAATATGCTGAATTTCTTTCTTCTTTTCCTTCTGACTCCCACCAAAATAGAAGGCAAAAGTTAAGAGAGTAGAAACAATATCAGGACTTTGTAGGAAGCTTATCCTGGAAACTTCTGGAGTCATGCAAACATTTTAAAAGTGAAAGCCTTTGCTTCCTGACCTTTGCTGCTGATACCAGAGGCAAATCTCTGACATGTAAACCCAATGGCGTAAATAGGTTTGAATTACACATAGTAATATGTGAAGAATGGGGAGCTGTGAAAAGCCAAAGGTTTTTTATTTGTTTGTAAAAATCTGTAATCACACATTAAAATCCAAGATAGACTAGAAAATACTTAAGCTGCATAGGTTTTGCTTCTATAAATTCTCTGATTTATCTCAACATGTGATGAATTCGGTCATCAATACCACACCCAAGTAACATACTAAACTATTTGTTTCATCTGTTTCTATTTCCAGTGCTTCCAGAATCAAGATAGTTAAACAAAGAAAGAGTAGAATTCAATAGAAGAGAGGGGTTTTTTTCTTCTTACAGTTTTCACTTACAACTATTACAGGGCTTCATAGTGTAGAAATAGAAATGTTGTGTGTTAGCAGACAGGGCTCATATCACTCAAATGCTTTAGTTCAAATAAATGAATAGACTGCTGTGCTCTCCAAGTCCCTTGCATGTCAGTGTGGTTTTCCTTGGGTGCAGTAGGTTATAGTAATCCACTTGCATCTTGTGTATCAAGAGTATCAGGACCTTAGACCCTCTGAAATCACAGGCTGGGTTAGGGAATAACACCATTAGCTGGTATAAATTTGCAGAGCTTCAGAATTGCTGGGTCTGTTCCCCTGTACCCAAGGTTTTGACCCACAATGAATGGCAGATGTGGTGTATTTGGAACAAATTTGATTTTGTTTTTCTAGCTGCTATTTCCATTAAAATAAAAACCCAATGCTGTTTATAAAATTACCCAGACAATTTAAGCACTTTGAGAATCAAGCAGTGATATTGGAGGAGGAGGAGAAGTCTTCTTTAGAATTCATGTTCGTCTTTAGAACTGACATCTCTGTTCATGGCTGTTTACAGCAGTTAAAAATTTATTTATGCAAGGAATAGTGGAAATTTTTTTTTTATGCATTCCTCTTTCATATATTGAAAACTAGCCCTCCTTTTTGCGTTTTGTAGAAAACAAAATATTCTGATAAATTGTATTTGTGAAGTATTCGATAAATACTTTGTCGAAGTATTTATTTGCCTAGTATTGTCTGCCTCTTTCATTTCAAATCCTTAAAAAAAACCCCACCCCAGTTGTAAAAACCTTGGGCTATTCACAGCTACGTGTTGCTCACGCATTACCCTATGTGCTGGCTAATGCTGTTCTTGCCATAGGCTTTTATTTGGAAAGGCTTCACACGAAGAAATTGGGATTAATTTAACAGAAAAATAAACATATTTTAAATTAAGAGTAAGAAGAAATTTAATTAAATCTTAAAATTAAGTTTTCCATTTAGGAAAAAAAAAACCCTGTATATTTCATTTCTGAGGTTGAAGGTAAGTTCCCTTCTCAGAAATAAATATTCAGACTTCCAAGGCATGTTTTGATCAAAGCCATAGAAAACAAAGAAAATGTACTGGATTGGAATTCTCCGAAACCACGATAGAGTTCCTATGCCATGATGTTGTCCTGTTGAGCAGTGTTAGACAACTCTTCACCTCTCTGTGTTTTGTTTTGTGCATCTGTAGGAGTGAGATAGGGTTGCTCTCTGGAATCAGTAAGTTAAAGATCATTATTAATAAATAGTGCCATAACAGTATGATTAGAAATACTTCCCCAGGTCCTTTTCCTTGCTTATATATTGATTTCAAGTGGTCTGGTCAGAGAGCTCTGTGTGGGAGCTAGGAAAGCTGAGTCAACCCTAGAACCCAGTAGCTGAGGGACTCCGCGTTTGAGAACACTTAGCCACCAAAAAGGCCTGGTCCCCTACTTTGTTTTCAAGTCCTGTGAAAGTGGTTGAGATTTTTGTCATTATAACACAGCTAAAAGTAAGACTGTGGCACTCCAGAGATTGTTTTTAACCACTTTCAATTTTTGTCCCTACCTTTTAGGTTTCCTACAGTTATTTGCATGTCATAATCTGAAAGGAATGTTTTCTCCCTCGTAGAATCTTACATCTCGCTCCTTTTAGTTTCTTTAGCAAAAATACAGTTTCAAGCTTTCGATATGAGACCGTGACAAAGTGATTTTATAGCCAGTACTGAAAGTGACTAAACTTGACAACAATTGTATTTTATGACAACCACTGCTTTCATGTCCACAGCCTACTTTCCCATCATCAGCCGTGATTTCTTTTTCCCCTTTTTTTCTCTCCCCTCCTCCCCCATGACTTTTTTCAAATGCGAGCAGTTCTGTATCCTGTGCTGACTGAAAACAAATCCTTTTACCAGGAGTGCATTTTAATGGGCAGCATGCTTCACTTAAGTCACCAGAACCTAAACTGTATAATATTCAATTTTTTACCAACCCAGGACCAAAGCTTTTTCTTGAGAGCGATGTTCATAAGAGTAGTGGAAGAATTAGTATTACAGAACTAAACCAGATTAGGAGGGAATGTGAATTAGATTTGGTAACAGATGGTGCTGTGGAAATTAAAGGTGCTTTGCGAATGGAAGCGACAGCAGCTTGCCTCTTTTCCTCTCCTGTCTCTCTCTTTCATGCGCTTGATAGACGGGTATAAATCACAACAATCCCGTCTTGACAGCCAATTTCGAGAATTTGATCTGGTTAAAGACATGGCTTTCCTGCTCCACTCACTGAAACTGGCTGCTATTTTATTTTTACACAGCACCTTGTCATATTTAGGAAAGTGGAATCACCTGCCTCTCTTTAATGAAATTTTCTTTAATTACAGTTTTAGCTCTTTACTGTTAATTACTTTTCCATTCAGCCTGAATTCTCAGGCTGTCTCATAGGGATGTATTTCTCTCCCCCACTCCACCTCCTTGCACTATTCACGCATATGCTTTCATTTTTCTAAAGATGCTTTTCGTTGTTGGAAGTTGTTGTCAGATCCATTATAATTAGATCCTAATTATCAAAATCATCATTATTGTGTAGGAAGAGGAAGCACTGTAAACAACCTTTAAAGTTATAGGATCTTGTTTGACAGAGGAGAAACCTTTCAGGATATATGTGAATAATAAACAAGCAAACAAAAAAGCCCTGCTGAAAACTCTGGGAAATATATAAAGGTGTAGAGAGCAAACCCCCTCCTTGGAAGGAAAATGTTCCCAGGTTATCTCTCCATATCTATTCCTCAGAGATAATTCCTCTAATCCCATATTTTTTCAGAAAAGATCAGAATAAAATTACCCTGTTTCAGTTTGCTTATGTAAATATTCATCTTTGCTCCTCTCATTCAGGTTCCAGATATAAAATTCACTTTTTTGATGTGTGTCAGGATTGACTTATGGTTGCCTTAATACAGTTACTTTTTTTGTGTATAAGGCAGCAAGTGTAAGTGAAGGGACTGCTGTGATGCATTGAGATGTGGAGATGCTTCTGCCATACACTAAAAGTCCTCAGAGTGAAAGAGAAAAATAATGGACTGTATCTAAAAGAAAAAACTAAAAATAAAACCCTCTCAAACTAGGAGAAGATCCGTAGAGCTGGCAACTAACAGTTGGTAGAAATAAAGCTTCCTACTGGCAGTCAAATCAAATGTAGTAACAACTCAACGACTCCCTGCTGCTTGCTGACAGCATGGTGTAACACACTGGGACAAACATTCACTTAAACACTGATTGCAGGAAAACGTCATTTCCCCACTCCCCAAGTAGCTTTTTGGTTGCGTGTGCGAGCGCACATGTATGTGTAGGGGGGATTTAAATCCAGTGGCATGTGTCTGGGAGGACAGCACACACTGGGAGCCAGCTGAGTGAGGGGGTGGGAGAAGGATCACTTGCTTTATGAGTTTTAGTCCTGAGTCTTTTAAGACGCTCGCTCTCTGGTACTATTTCTGGTGTGTTCTCTCTAATCGGTTCTCCAATTTAACAGAGCCTGGCGTGCAAATTATAATTCTCCTGCTATAAATTTGCAGAAAATAGGTGAGGGAGCTGGGTGGGGAGACAGGTACACGGTGTGCACACACCTACACTCTGCCTTTCAGCCATGGAATGAAATTGCTGCCAGAAATTGTGAAAAACCTCGTGATGCAAACTTTGACTCTCTCTTGAGACTGAAGACATTTTTTTGTCTTCTTTTTCCTTTTGGAAAGTGATGAATGACAGCTATGTCTCTCTGATCTGTAGTACTGGCTTTCTGACTGGTGCAAGTAACTGCTTTTGATGCTGTAATCATTTCAAAATAATCCCTTTTTAGAAAGCCTGTTATGTTCTTGAATGAATCTTTACTTACTTTTGTAGTTTTTTATTTTTATCTCTTGAAGTAGCTGAATGTAGCATTTCATTTTCTTTTGCTCTTTCAGCTGATTTCCCTTAATAAAAAGAATGCTCACAATTAATAGCCGACTCCTTCACACTTTACCATGTCCTCTGGGGACTGGAGACATCAGGTGGATTCCACCTGATACCACTGAAATATAACCACAAGTAGAATGATGCTCTATAACAGAAAAACACTTCACTTCTTAACCAGAGTTTTTGCTATCTTATAGCATGTGACATGAATTTTTAGTCTGTGTTTTTAGTAATAAAATCTTACTCTTCCTGATCAGTATACTAATTTACCTATGATGAAGCTTGGCCATCATTCTAATAGTCACATGACAGCCTCTTTGATTGGAACTTTTTGGGCGTGGGAATTCTCCTGGTGTGAGTTGGTGCAGCTCTCAACCCTTCTCTTGCTGCAGAGCTGGCTCTTTTTGGGGATGTTAAGTACCATAACAAAAAAAACCCCAACATATATATATATATATAT
>VZRV01007374.1:82504-192930 GCA_013398115.1 Falcunculus frontatus
TATATATGTAATATTAGGCTAAAAGTCAGTAAATGAGAGAAGGTAAATCGAAGGTATTACAGTGGTAGGACTATAGCTTCAAACAACAGCCCTGTTCTAGCTATAAAAATGTTAGAGACACAGGACAAAAACGTTAGAGACACGATAAAAGTAAGTAGGTATATGAAGTATTCCCAGAGGTTTAAGTTGTATCAGAACCATAATATGTACACAAAACCCAATAAATTTCTTCTATGTTTAACTTGGAGGCATTGTAGAATGATTTTGTTTTGAAGTGCCATCTCCCTGTGTTGCTTTCTCTTCAATATTTGCCTTTTTTTTGTTGTTTTTTTAAGTATTTGAAAACTAAATCATCAGGGCATAATGAAAAGGTATCTTTTCCTCCTTAAAAGACGTGAGATCCATGTAAGTAGGCAAGTCTTTTCTGCAGGAAACTTTTTTTGGTGATGGCCTGCCTAGTAGTAGTGCATAACAGCTAATAGGATATTTTCTGCATAAAACACATGCAGAAATTAAGGTCACTGGTGCAATTTTTTATATATGCTTTTATTTTTCGCCTTTCAGTCAGAGGGTTTGTTTGTTTGGTTTTTTTTGTCAGTGTGTTGCAGTGACATGTATTGGGTATGGTGGACAACTGTGCCACTGAGGGCTGGCACCTTTTCAGATGTCTGGTGTTTTGGCTCAAAGGTGTGAGATCTTGGACTATTATTCCTCATTTTTGTTCCTAAAAGAGTACCTGATGTAAAGAATAATAACTTTTCAGTTTGAAAAGATTTAAATTATGTTGCCTCTAAGTGCTTCAGCTTTTATATTCAGAAGAGTTATGTTGTAGTCTGTCAAACCATAGGATCTGTATGCTGCAGAGCCCGTGCATGTCTAAGGATACATTTAATTAAACCAGCATTAGTGCATCTATACAGACTTATTAAAACACTTAGTTTGTCTCAATAATATTGATTAAATAGCAGTAGTTTGTTTAATCTAAGTGTATTTTTGCTATTACTACATTACTTCCAAGTAATCAGGGTAATAGTCATCATCAGTGAAATATCACGTTAGTTATGAAGTAATGCCATAAGAATTGATTTAGACTTGGCAGGAAAGGAAGGCTTTCTGTCATATAGTGCCAAAGCCTGATTTGGACTATTAGAATGAGAATTTTAAACATAATTTCTGTTCGTATAAACAGGGTGTGTTTTATAGGCTTATAGGTTATTCCATACTCTGAGTATCCATTATATCAAGGAACACCTCCGACAGTTAATTATGCAAAACATCATGTAAGTAATTACACAGTATTATTATGCATTTAACAGTTTTATTGATTTGCCAGTTGCTCACTTACAGTATTTAGAGCTATAAACAAGAGATGCTCACCCTCAGTTGAAATAGATCCAAGGAAATGAGCTAAAGATAAATGACACTAGTATGCATTGTTGCATCAGATGTAATCCTTAAACGTAGGAGCTGTCAACAGCGATAATTTGCAACACATTGGGGTATCTCAGGATCATTTCCTTCTTGTTAACGAAGTTTATCAACCAGGAATCATGGGGAATCAACTTGAAATAGAATGGGAAGCAATAATGAATATTTATGTATGGTGGGTGAGGAGGTTTAAATAATTCCCCCTCGTTTTGGAGGGTCTGTAGTAGTTGCAAGTCAGCCACTTGAAAATTTTGCTTTTTTAAAAGCAGCACAGAAAACAAAGGGCAGCCTCTCGGATGAGGTGCAAATGTGAAGGGTCTGAGATAATGGTTTGTTTGGCCTGTTCTGTCGAGCTAAAAATGAGCACGCAGTAGTGCAGCCTTCGTGTGTAGGAAGTGCTTTAGCAGAGCTTGGGTAGATCGCATACGGAGCAAGAGCAACTGTTTGGGAAGCTGGATCCTCTGTCAGCAGTCATCAGCTAACTCAGGCCACTGCTGGTAACAACATGATGGCTTCAAGCATTGCTCCTTCTCTTCCGGCTGCTACCGGCTTTGACAGCTGCTCTGGAAGAAGTCACTGGCTTGCTTTGCTTTTCCTTACCAAGGTGAAGCGGGGAAGGTTTCAAGAAAACATAAAAGAAAGTAGAAATTACAAAAAGCAATGAAACATTCAACATTTCTTAACAACTCTCCACCCCACCCCCCTGAAAAAAACCCACCAAACCACCACAGCTGTTCTCTTTTGCGTCGGGTACTCGTCACGATGTGGTTGTACATGTGTGTTGATTAATAAAGACCTTGAGCCTAATAACAGTTTTGTTTGTGCATGCATAGGACAAGATTAGCAATACTTTGCAATTAATGCTCTCATCCGCTAGGTTAACCAAGCAGGCCTTACAATATTTCTTATTAAAAGAAGACATCCTTTCTTTTCCTTCCTCCAACTAAGCCAGTGCACCTTAATGCAATGATGATATGTTAGACCCAGCAGTTGTCAAAGCATCGTATTACTGTGATGCCATAATGACACCCTGTCTCTGTAAAGTAGTCATGTTTTCTCAAATCACACGTTGCACCGTTGATTTCTGACATGACACTTCATTCAGTCACTTTCCTTTTCTTCGGCGTCTCCATTCTCTGACAATAGCAGCTGGTGCCCATTTTCCTACTAAGTGATTCACATTTTACCACTTTACTAGAGTGCAATTAGCTGAAGCAGAAAAAAAATGCTCAGTGTAAAGCAGCTCGGCTGAAATTGTTACTCAGCTCTTTAACAGGACCTGGTGAATGTCTTGAGGTGTTGTCGTGGGCGTCGGTGCGAGAAACAACGTTTTCGTTTCTTTGCACACAACCGGTTTTTTTCTCTGTTACAGTCAGGGAAGCCCAGTATGGGAATTCACTGGAACACACTGACTTTTTTTGTCTACTGATTTTAGTATAGACCTGTGAAATGATACTGAAAGTAAGCGCAGTAGTTAGAAGGAAATGTGGTATTTATAGTCAAAGCGAGAATCTGGCTTCCACTCCTGACTGCTACAGACTTTCTGTGTCACTTAGACAAAGATTCTTTAATGCATTGGCTTTCACAGTTGAAGTCTGAGGATAGCAAGACCTTTTTGGTAGACATCCTTGGGAGAGGAAGGTATTGGTGGAAAATCAGATGGATGGTTCTGTTAGTGTGAAAAATACCTTGGTGTGCATAATAACACCTACCTTGCTGATGCTCCCACGTAGTAGCTGTCATTACAAATGTCAACTGCTAACAATCTATTCTGATATTTATGGAAATAGGGTAATTCTCTCTTCAGGAAAAGAAAATACTTTGTGTGAAGGTAAAAGTGGACTTTAGTGTTGGTTTGCAGTAAAGGTGGTCACTTTAATTATTGTAAGTAATTATTACTGCCACTGATACCACCGGCACGGCTCTGAAATAGCAAATTGTGCTGTAAGCAGAGCTTTTCCTTCTTGAAAAACAAATGTGAATTGTGCTCATGGATTATGAGGTATTGGCATGTTGTTTTGACCTCCTTTGGGTATTTGTAATAAGGGAGATGAGAGAAAAGTAACTTTGTGAACCGGTTAAATATATGGATGGAATATAAAGAGCTCCCAGTAGCTGGAATGAGGCTTTCTTTCTTAAGGCTATATACCGTAATCAGATGCAGTTAATTTTTGCATTCCACTTGTATATTGATACTGATTTAGCCAGTGTCAGCACTGTCAATATCATTAGTAATGTGGCAGGTAGATGGAAATATGAATGTGATTGCATTAATAAATTCTTAATATATTCAGCCTTTCATAAGCACATAGCATTACAATTTATTCACTATTGTTTAAGACAATTTTAAAGAAGAAGTCGCCTATTGAAGTGCTCCATCATTGTACATTTCTGCCAGCAGTTCCTGGCTTTGGGTCTTACTTAAATGACAATGTTTTGAAGTAAATTTAATGTAGACATGAAGAGTTAATTCTGTATATTGCATATTAGCCATGGCTTGCAGCACCCTATGTATTTTCTCTTGTATATGGGCATGGAAAGGCTTCTAGAGCCTGTTGTTACTTTTCCTGAAGCTACTAAAAAGAAAGTTTACCTGAGATCTCCCACTTGTTAGAAAGCTTACTTCAGAACAGCCCACCACAAATGGAGCTGCCATTTATTTGACTTAAAATCTAGTAAAGAAAAAAAAACAACCCCACCAAGGCTTTAAAATAAATACTGTAAGTTTTTATATGACACATGTTATTTCTATTCATAAACCTTAACTAAATTTAGATTTTTATTAATCCAATGTGACCTAAAAATTTTGCATTAACAGCACAATGTGGAATTGGGCTTATTCTCTTTGAATGCAGATAAAGCCATCATCTTGAAAATAGCTCTTTCTGACAAAAAGGTGTTCTTTTGAAATAAAGTCTTATTCACTACATTCCTCTTAGAGTTAATGTGAATTTTAGTGCCTCTAATTTTAGATTGAAGTGAGGTCTAGAATAAAACCCACTGGCTGACAATTGAATTTATAGATAGTTGTGAATATTTCAGGCTTGAATAATAGAGCTGTAGAATTTCAGACACAGAGAGGAAGAGAGAATTAAGCTCCAACTGTAGTTTTACACTATAATGCAATGGTGTCTAGGAATTCTTCAGTGTAACGAGCTAAGTAGTAATTAGGAGGGAACTGAGGGAGGGATTTTACAGAGATCTAGCTTAGGCATTATTCCAAATGTTCAGCATTATAATTTGATGGTGGTCACACCTGCCATCCGTTTTAGATGGCTCTTGAATTACTTTTGTTCAGAAGTGGTGCAGTAATGAAGGAGTGAAAGCCGTAGGTGTCTGTTGCCCACCCACAGCCAGTACCCAGCCTTGTCTCTGTTTCACCTTCCGGGGATTGAGAAAGTTTTTGTTCTCAGAGTCAGGCGCTGTTGTTTTCGCTTTTCCTTGGAATAGTTAATGTTTTAACCGCGTTTACACTTTGCCAGCGTGCACCAATCCGGTCTGTACTGTTGAAGCTGGAGCCAAAAGCAGCTCTGTCTTGTTTAGTACCAGAACCTGCTACTTCAGAAGCATCAGCAAACTGGCTTTAGCATAGGCAGCACTGGTGATCAGATTTTAATGCTTGTTAGAACTGAGATGGTATTTTGGTTCTGACTGCTTGGAGTGGGAGATAGCCACTTCTGTACTGGCTAAAACAACATGCAGTTGACTAGCTAATTAATTGCAATTTTTTTTTTTTTTTCTGGAAGGGGAAGGGTGACATTCGAGCTCATTATTGCACAAATTAGATTTAAAAAATCGGCAGTGGGAATCTCATACAAGAACGTGCCACCAAGCTGGTTATGACAGACTGTAGGCAGTGACTCCTAGTGCTGTATTCTGAGACTTTATGTGTGGAGTATTGGCAGAAGGCAGGTGAAAATAGAACCAAGTACCTGTTTAGTCAATAAAAGGATCTTAGTGTTAGTGTGTAGAAAAATAACGTAAAAAATTAGTTGTTAAAATGTGAAAGTTAATTGATAATTTTAATCATAGCTGTATAAAATTCAGTGTCAAAGCAAGAGGAGAGAGAGACAGAGAGACACCATGTTTTAGTACCCTAATAACTTCTAACTCTAGTCTAAGATCGTAATGTATGTGAGAGCGGTCCAGTAATTATAAGGTAATAAGTGGAGTGGTGGTGTAAGTGCTCTAAATTAAAAGGAATTCGCGGAGCTGCTGTAAGTCAGTGCCGACCCGCTTTCTTTCAAACGTTGACTTGAGAAAAGTGCTTAGCCCAGAGTGCAAGTAGAAAGACAAGAGAGAGCTATCTATTAATTACAGCACTCATTAACAGTGACGGCTACAAGGCAGCAGATGCAGAAGAAAAGGCACACGCTACTGCAGGCTGGCAAGGGGATTCCCCCCCTCCAGTTCTTGAGGAAAGGACAACACAAGCAGGTGGTCCACTGTAATAAGATATTTTCACGGCTTTAACCTTCCCATTTCCTTGGTTTATTTGCTGACACCAGATAGCTTGCTCCTTCCACCTCCCCAAATAAGCCCTGATTTTAAGTTTGGAGGGTAACATTTCTGTACATCAATCTGGCTGTTTTCCAAATTCACATTTTGTTTGTTTTCAATAGAATTTTACAGGAAAAATTACAATAATTGAGAAGTCTAAATAAAATCCATGGACACTGATTTTAGGGTGAATCTCATCTTAAACACTTGCCTTTAACGAAGGGTCAGGCTTTGATCTGCATTACTCCCATTGGAAAGGAAGCCAACTCTTTTGATTTATGTCTTTTTTTCCATTGGTGAATTTGATTACAGATATTAAAGTAGAAATTTATTAAAATTTTTTATTTTTAAATAAAAAGAAGTGGAAAAGTAAAGACAAGATCTCAAAAATTACTTCAGAAAATTCGGTCAGTCAAATTGTCTGGACTTACGTGTTTGCTTTGAAAACACAAATCCATAGCTCCAGGTGGTCTTATGGGATAGTTGCTTTTCTGCAGTTAATGTTTCTAAAGAAATGTTTATAACTATGGTCTGAACTCTGTCAGCTTCTGAGACTACTGTCAGGAAAATGCTGTATAGGCCATTTGCTGCTGTGGTTTCATAATTGCAGCTGGAGAAAACGAAGATAATATCTGAATCAGAGCTTTCTAATTGTTATTTTTGTCCTTTGTTCACCCTGAAATGTGTTAAAAAAATAATAAAAAGACTTGGGGATGGAAATAGACAAAGGTTTCTCCCCAGTCCTCTCTGTAGAAAGCACTAACTTGTTGGATCAGGTATTGTAGGGTCTTATTTCCGATGCTTAATTCTAAAACTGTGAGAACTGAGAAGACAAAATCTCACCTTCTGAAAGACAAAACTTTTATGTTAAATTTCCTCTAATATATTTTTTAATCCAAGAATGGAACAGGTAAAATGTCAGATCCTATAGAGCTGTAGATATATGGGATAGTGGCATAGTTATTACTGGTTAGTCTGAGGATAATGGCTAGAAAGTAATTGCAGCCACAGCTGATGAATCATTTCACTTAGATTTTGTGAAAATGGAGTTCAGCCTTAATTATTTGTTAGAGTACCCGGTTGATGTGCTACTTTGTTACTAAATAGCAGTACCTATAATAAAGCAGTATTAATGAAGGAAAAAAAAGATTGCAGGAGACTTGCTCTTCAGTTCTTGGCTCAGATCAATACATGAGTGTCTTGACTAATATTAATTACAGAGCAGGACATTTATGTGATCAAACTTTGAAATATTTGTTTCTGATAATAGTGGAATTTACAGAAAGAAAGTACAGATGGAAAAATGAAGACATTTTATAGCCAAGCCATCTAATAGGAATTTTAAAATTTTTTTACTTGCTTCTGACAAATTCAGAATTTAGAGTTGATGTGAAGTTGACACGTAGCCTAGAGGGCAGGTGGAGGGGACAACAGACGGATTTGGTCTCTTTAAAGTTTTTGTTTACTGCCTGTCTGGAGCTTTGACAAAGCTCTGTCATGCCCTTATGCTGATTACCTTCATGTAGAACAAGAAGTATTGACTAATGAATGAATGATGTGCAGTCCCTAACCCTTCCAGAGCAGCCTTAAAGAGCACTGTCTTTAATACGCAGATTCTTCTTTCTCTCTCTCCCCACTGCAGGCTTCTCTGCAGAATGTCAAGCAAAGATCGACACATTGATTCCAGCTGTTCGTCGTACATCAAGACGGAACCGTCGAGCCCCGCCTCTCTGACGGACAGCATCAACCACCACAGCCCCGGTGGCTCCTCCGACGCCAGCGGGAGCTACAGTTCCACCATGAATGGACATCAGAACGGGCTGGACTCGCCTCCCCTGTACCCCTCGGCCACAGGGCTCGGGGGCAATGGGCCGGTCAGGAAACGGTACGATGACTGCTCCAGTACCATCGCTGAAGACTCACAGACCAAGTGTGAATATATGCTGAACTCGATGCCCAAAAGACTGTGTTTGGTGTGTGGCGACATTGCATCAGGGTACCACTATGGAGTGGCCTCCTGCGAGGCCTGCAAGGCTTTCTTCAAGAGGACAATTCAAGGTTGGTTATTTGTTAAGCTTCCTTTCTTTTGCTCGAAATGAAAACGTATAGTCTTTGGCTGAAGCCTGTTAGGACTTCAGACTGTGCCTTTTCATTCTTCATACTGCTTGGTCCTACAGATGGTGCTCATGAAGAAGCCCCTTTGGGCTTCTTTGGGAGTTCTGTCTGTCACATTTAGCCCAATGCCCTGTTCATTTTGATTCCAAAAAATAGAAAAATGCTGGAGCTATTCAGTGCATGTTCAGATTTGTTTTCTCTGTGAGTTTGTCTGGATTCCCATAAATGACTGTTGCGAAGAAAGTGGAGCATTTTCGGAAGGTTGTCATGGATGCCTCTTGAACACACCTTGTGGCTGGCACACAGAATCGTGCTTGTGTTGCTCCTAGATACACCAGTACCGAACTTAAATTGTTACAGTAATCCAGTTTATATTTGTTAAAGAACCAATGCACGTAAAATTGGAACAAAATGCAGTGGTGTAGTGCTTTGTGCATATCAGTGTATTGATAGCTGGTCTTTCACCCACTATGTACCGTGGCCTTAAATGGGTTTGACAAATAACTGTAAGATCTCATTCTAAAGAGAGTAAGTTGGCAGCTTTTGGTCTCTGCTCAGTATTTTTTACTAATCTGCTCTTGATACCTTTTACAAATATGCTGCATATTTTGTCATAAATTAGTACAAATGGGAAAATTTGCATGACTGCTTCTTCCAGCTTCAGAACCTATGGAGACAAAATAACCTTCTACTTTGATTTAGATATCATCCTTTCAAGTAAAATTGAAGGTGCTTTATTTAAAGAACATGAGGCCAAGCTTGGCCTGTGCAGGAATATAGTGTCACATTAAATTAAACTCAGACTTCAGAGACTAAAATTAGGTTGCTAAGTCCAAATTTAAGCTCCTCAATAAAACCTGCTTGATTTTCATTCATGTTGAGCACCTGAAATTCTCAGGAAAGACAATGCAATCTGGTAACATACTTTTCTTTTTAAGAATGAGCATAAAGTGAGCTTCAGTTTGTAATTTCACCTAGCCTGAAATTGGAAACATTTGGTCAAGATTTCTTAAGTATAGTGCTTCCATATTTAATGTAAAATTAATAAGGAAAAATAATGAACGTTAATTTAATTTATTTATTGCTGAGGCAATGGCCATTTTATTCTTCTCTCATCCATTTTGCTGCTGGGGAGATTTGGGTCTTCTACCAGCATGAAGTACCTACTTTATGAGGGCCATGCAGCCGCTAAAATGAAACATTAGACTTCAGTTGTTCTAATGGGGCTGAATGTTACACTGTTGGCAACCAGTAAACAAAGATTCTTAGTGATGGCTTGGGTTTATATGTAAAATGAACACACATGCAGAAACAGCATGCTCATTTCAAGTCTCTGTTTTGGAAAAAGTAAAAAAATCCCCAAAAAACCCAAAAAAATGAGGTAGGTGATTTCACTTGACCTTCAAGAACATTTTCAGAAAAGCTCAAAAAATGTTTCCACTGAAGCAATTTGTATTTTGTGGTTGCTAAACTTCAAGCACCAATTTCAACTAGCAACTCTGTTTTTATAAATGGTATTTAATTGCTGTGTAATAGCTGTCCTACAGGACTGAATTGATGCGCGATTATTTTAGTTGCATTTTCAGCACCCAAAAAAATGCTACAGAAATGAAAACTGATTGAAGTGTTGACTTCTGGCAGTAATAGGTAACCTGCAATTTTACACCACACCACAGACAGCAAGTTTCTGGGCATGGGAGCACAAGGCAGAGACGTCATTCTCCAGATTAGCAACCTGGACTTGGCCACGGAGCTCAAGTTAGAACTGGCAGCTGTGCAAAAAGTCTCAGCGCGGTTAGAGCACGAGCTGCATCAGCAGGTGACACTGCTGTGAAGACAAAAAAAATGCAGTAAGGCAAAACCAAGCATTGAAAGCAAAAGCAATAATGAAGAAACTAAGAATAGGAAGTATGTTACCCATCATAATGTCATAGCAGCATCTTCAGTAATGATCCTGAGTAGACTGGCACAACTACTGAAGGTTTTCAGGTACCATCCAAAATAGTGGAAGCTACTTGGGTGAATCAAACCATGGGTTGTGGTAGGTGACAAAAAGTATATAAGAAAAAGGTGCTTCTTCATGATTTGAATGGGAAAACCCTACCTTTAGGCTTGCATAAAGAATAATTCCCTTGAGGTTTTTTGCTCTAATTGATAGAATTTAGTTCCAGTGTTCTGGAGGTCATTCTTCCCTGCACCATTTCACTTCCTTGTTCATATCATGTTCCTTCTCTCTCTCTGCTTGTTTTTAAAATGAGTTTGCTGCTGCATAACTTCAAATAAGAAAACAGGAAAACAGAAATAAACGCAACAGACTTTGAAATACAGAATAGAAAACCAGACTGCCTGAAGAGTCAAATGTTGTAACTGTGTGTATGTAGGGATAACATGTTTCAGCTCAAAGAATTGCTTATTTTAAATGCTAATAACTTAATTGTGGTGGGTACTTTATTATAGATTCAATGAAAAAGAACATTTGACTTCCCAAACCTTTTTTGATCATTAATCAGTTTACTAAATTAGCTCAGACTTGTAGATCCTCAGTGCTATTCTTTTTGAAATCATGGGCACAGCTGCCCTGACTCCAGGGAGAGGAAGGCTGAGCTTGATAAAGTTAGTTTATGAAGCACATCCTGTGTTCATGTGAGGCCTGATGTCCTTTCCACTGAGTCAATGGGAGTCTTTCCATTCCAGAGGAGTCTCTTGAAGTCTCAGTAGGTGGAGGCCACAGGCAGCTGCTGAGAGAGCCAGTGCAGTTATTTGTACACCACCAGCATCTCACATGAGACAGAAGCGTCACAGTGCACCCAGTAGCTCCTACAGAAGGCAGATATCGCTCTAATGTATATGCCTGTTTCTGAGGGTAATGGAGATTATCATTCTCTTTCAGATTTAGCAATTAAACCTAAAAAACATCCATTCCTGCCTCTTGGAATCAATCTGTGCTCATTTTCTTAAATGTTAAGAAATTAAATGAACCCTGTTTTGAAGGGTAAGAAGGAGTAATTTTGTCTTTTTAGAATATATGTTCTTAACATAGCCCAAAAATACATTTGCAGTTGTGGTAAAGTCTGCATAATTACGATAAAAATCAATAATATTAGAAAAAAATAGAAACAAGCAATTTCCTGGCTAAAAAAATGAAACAGAACAAAACCCACCAAAAAAGAGCTCAATATACAGAATTGATGTCTTCTTAGGTCATAGTAGAATGCAGTGATGTTCTGCCCCTTCTGTGAGATATAAGGTATGGAAGAACTGGATGTTCTCTCTGCTCAGCCTAGTACTCAGCTGCAGCTCTCAGTTTGCTTCTGGGATAATTTACATGGTGGCTGATTGCAAGTGTCTCACAGAAATACACACACAGCCAAATCTTCCCAAAATTGGCTTAACATCAGGGGTAGTAGAAAATAGCAACATCTAAAAATAGTTACAGGTCCATTGATTTTTAGGGTCTCTTCACAGTTTTTGCTGTGCACTGTATTATCTTGAAAACTCCAAGCTTTCATTAAAAGAAAGAGTGGGAAAAAAAGAATTTTCACTTCTCAGCTGGGTGCAGAGTCTCGTGTTCAACACAGAGGTCTTGTACTTACTAGATATTTTGTAGTGAATATTTAGTGTAAATATATTTCTCATAATTTTTATTTGGTCAGTTATCATAAAGACTAGTAAGTACACATTTTCATTAATAATACGCAATTACTCAGTGCCCGTAACTTAAACATTTCAGCAGGTGGACTGAACTGTTATTCTTGCTTTCAGGAGAAGGTTCAAAGACAGTTTGTTGTCTTGTTTTATGTTAGCATTTATCTCTCGTAAATAATGGCCTGCATCTAGAAAACTTTCCTCCTCCCTGCTTCCAAATTGTCCAGACTGTTGTCTTTGGACTCTTTAAACTAGCCTGGAAAGACGCTGTGTAAAGCCTACACATTCCTTGTAAGGCTTCTTGCAAAACTCTCAGAGCTTACTTACCATTTCCTGGGATACTGTTTGAATTTTCCCCACAAAAGCTTTTGGCTTCAGTAGTCTTTGTTCTTGATTTTTTGTTTTGTTTTGGTTTTTGTTTAAATGTTTATTTTTTAAGGAAAAACTGTTGGATGAACAGTAGTGAGGCATCAGTCTTCTGTGTATAAACAGGGTGAATAAAGTAATAGTTAGTAAGAAGCCCTGCAGTCACACCCTCACTGTCTAATCATTTAAGAGCTTCAAACCTGAGAGCTGCTGCCTGTCCATGTCTCCTGACACAAACAGGAAATACTCTATCCTTGAAATGCTGTTGTCTTTATGGTCATTACGTGAACTAGACCAAGTCTGCCATCTCAGTTTATTCTGCTCACCTAAGAGCCTTCAGCTCTACAGTTCTGCAGGGATGTTCCTATTGTCTTCAGAGCCTGCCCAAACTGCTTTGTGCTTTCTTCAACTTTCTGGTTACTCAGAGTTGGTTTTAATCCCTCTAGTGTTCAGGTTTTTCAATCCCCTTTAGAGTGTTGACCCATTATTGAGCCAGTTTGATCTTTAAATGTACAAACGCTACAGTAAATACATTTTTTTTCAATCAGGAAGTTTTAATCAAGAAAGTTAGAACTAGCTATGTACATTCAGATAAGGCAACATAAAGCTTGATTTTAAGTTGCACATGACCGAAGTGGCTTCAAAAGGGTATTTTGCACCTCTGAAAGCTGTCTTCTGTAATACATTTTTGTGGAGAAAATGAAAGCAAATTAAACAAGATTTTATGGCTTTTCAGCATCTTTGCTGATAGCTAAGTTTATTGTTGTTCTATAGAAGGATAGGGTGGAGGCTCACATCTTGGTGCACTGGCCTGTGGACCTTGGCTCTGGTGCGAAGATGGCAGCCCTCCAGTGAGCTGAACACTAAATGTCACCTGAATCCATCATTACGTGATTAAATCATTCACCTTCCTTATATAAGTGAAAGTCTGTGCATCAGCATTTCTTTCAAAGAATATTTTAAGCAAGCAGTGATAGATATCTTCCCTTTTTCCCCAATTTCTTTGTGCCTGTGGGCCAGGCAGGCTAGCGAGTATTTTTAATTCCTTCCGACACATCTTTTAATCTTGTCATAGTGTCATTGCATAGCTATGGCAGCTAAACAAGATGAGACAATAAAATATAAACATGCTGAAATCTGAGAACCAGAGAGAAGTTTAAAAGTATACTGATTGTTCTGTCCTTTCTACTATCTTTGCTTTCCTTACAACCTTGAAAATTGTACGAAGCATTTAGATGATTTGGGAATGAGTGTCCTGATTGGTGCATGGCTATTTTGAACCCATAAGAAATACTGAGAAAGAGATGTGATTTACAAATCATGCTGGTATACTAGTATGTATCAATGCCATTATAATTAGGTCTGGATCTCCTTTTGTTATAAACATCTCTGAAAGCCTCCAGCCCACTTACAAAACCCTGTCTAGTTTGAAAACAGAGACATGTGAAGTCTCAGCTAGCAAGTGATTTATATTAATGTTTCTGTAACTTTTTCAATGACCTTTTTTTCTGGTGTGAAAGTAATTCGGTTTGCAGCTTTACAGACTGAGATATTCTGTGTGCTTATAAACAAAAAGTGACAATCTTCCATGCTATCATGGTAGAATGTATGAAAATTGACCTAGATAAAATACCAGTAGGGACCAAATGTAGATAGTTCAATCTTTCTGACTTGAACAGTTCTTAAGTGACTACCAAGTAGCAGGGGATCAGTTCCCTCTGTGCCTTCAAAGCCTTGATTCTCTTTTAAGGTGACCTAAATGCCCTTCATTTCTCTTGAAGATAAAGAAGTTGACTCCAGTGGGAATTAAAGGTAGTTGGGCCCTTACAGGTTCAACACCCCCTAATATCAGCCTGATAATCACCTGAAAATAATATGCACCTGGAAATCAAGGTGACTTTTTATGATGCTGGAAACACATCTACCTGAAGTTAGAGGCTGATACAAAACTGTTGTGTTGTCAGACCAGCCAGCATCACCTTTACATTTTTGCTTTACATCACCATGTAAAGAATAAAAGAAACAAAAAATATTTTGCAAGTTCTAAATATGTTATAGCTCAGTAACACAGCAGACTGATTTCTTCAAAGCGACTCAGCATGATGATTTCACTAAAAGTGTACTTCTAAGCTGTTCGTGTCCCTCTGTCAAATGGCATATTTAAGAACTAGCTGCTCTTCCTTAGTTACTTATTCTAACAGAAGAGGCAACATAAGCAGCAAAGATGAAACATAATCCTTCATACATGATCCTGTCACCTTGAAAAAATACTTGAGACATTTGGGGACCAAATTTTTAAATGTTCTGTAACTCTGTGTGTAGTGTTGTTTCTGAAGTCATCTGGGTGAAAAGTTGTGAATACAGTCAACTTTAGGCTTAATCATCTCCAGATGACCTGTAGCAGAATTCATAAGTGTCTATAATTAATAGCACTTTCTTACAGTATCAGGTGAATCTGTCTGAGGATTTCTCAGCCAAAACTTGATTCAGTTAGGTTCAAATCTGACCTCATTCCAGCCTGACCCCACTTCTGAAACCTTATCAATGAGGGTAATTTTACATGTGAAAATATTTACTCAGATTCAGCTAAGTTCTGACTGCGAAGTAGGGAGCAGAGTCGGGAAGAACTGAAACTTTAACCTGAGAGAAAATATTTTTGCTTTCCTCGGATCAGCTTCATTAAGACTTATAAGTATCAAATAGATTTTTAGATCTGGGACTTTGTCCTTTTCAGTTAGCCTGTTACTCTTGATTTCCAAGAGCACCTCATTCTCAGTTTCTCAGGAACTATTCCTTTCTATGCTGGTTGGATTGTGTATAAAGGTGTAACCTAACATCGTGTAATTCATTCTCTGTTATCTTAGATTCTCCTGTGTCTCCCTTTCTAAGAGTTCTCTTTTATTAAATCCCAGAAGACCTATGGCTGTAATCCTGTCTACTTTCCATTTTTGGAGTTTTGATGCATAGCAGTCCACAGATGAGCGGGTGTGTTCCTTTAGGTCTGTCACCCAGGAAAAGAGAGCATGAAGGTAGTACCTGGGGTAAACCTCACTGCAGCAAGACTTAAATCCAGTCAAGCAGTAGTCTCTATGAAGAATGAGAATACTTAATTTTTCAACTACAGGTTTTTGAAAAAAAGGTATTAAGTTATAGAAGGTGAAAGAGGAGCTTTGGGAGAAAAATGGAACATTACTGAACTGAAATGCAGCTTTGTGAGCAGATTATAGCATAAAATTATTACACTGAAGGAATGTTGGTTCATTTGTTTTTTTCCTTTTTTTTTTTTCTTCTGAACCTACATTCCCACACAGTAAAAGTTTCCATACTGATATCTTCAGTATTCCTCCTGCTTTTTAAGTGGCTCATGGCTATTCTTTCCAAACACATTTTCACCCTGCGTCTAAATCTTCCTCATAGCTTTTACTTGTCCGAAGATTTTCGGAGCATATTCCAACAGCTTGTAGCAATCCTTTTACATCTTTGGTGTTATAATGTCTAATATGTCAGTATGAAAAGGGAAATAAAGCTTCTGCTAGAATTTACTGTCTGCAGCTTCTGTATTTGTCAGTATTGCTGGAAGAGAGACCCCTATTTTAGCCTGTTGCTATAGCCAGCTTCTCACTCTTGGTATCTGGGAGGTTCTGAAATTGTGATTGTTGATGACAATAACTTAGCCCAAGGCAAGAGGCACAGTGCTTCCAGTGACCTCTTCTTTGCCTCTTCTTGCTTCTCTTCTTCTGTTACCTTTAGTGTCACTGTCAGTTCTGTGCAAGAAATGGCCAAAATGGTTTTGAGAATCTTGGCTAAGTCCATTCAGTTGCCTGACTTATAAAGCTATCAAGTAAGTCCCTGTACCATTAACACTGATCTGTCATTCCACCTCATCCAAACTTCATCTGTGAGGTAAAACAAATGCTACCTTGGCCCACTTATGCTTGAGCTGAGTATAAAGATGTGACCATCTGAAGCATCTAAAGTTGGAGAGTTGGGTATACAGACTAAGTTTTAGCAGCTCACCTGCGTTCTCAGGATCAAATAGCATTATGTTTTCAGTGAGTCAGTAGCTCTTGATAGGCACCATGTGTCAGAAGTATTTTCTCATCTTTCATCTGTGATAATAAAATTAAACAAATCAGTAGAAAAAGGAACTGGTTTTAAATAAATATTCCTCAGTACATGAAGAAAGAAAAGGGGCTTAGGCTGGTATAAATCCCATTATATTATTCTAGCACAGGGAAATGTGTTTGGGGAGTGAAGAAAGATTTGACATATATTTTTATTTTCAAGCATCATACTAATTTATATTACTCAGCCCTTTAACTGCCAAACTGTAAAAGTCCATTACGCTACTGAAAGGAATATACAAATTATCCCCTGGCACTTTAGGCAGGAGTTTTACATACATGCTGTTATTCTATCAGCCAGCTAGCTGCACGATTCTATTAAGGAATAAGTGAGAAAATTATATTGCCTGCAAACTAATTGTACAAAAGAGTCTGAAATAAGTAATCAGAGCCCTGTGCTTTCTGAAAACCAGCCAGGAGATATTATAAATCGCTCGATCGTTCTTGTCAGCCCACTTTAAAGACCCAGAGCTGCCATGTTGATTTTGTTCACTGTATAACACAACTTCCTCTCCAGCTGTTGACAGGACTGGGCAAACTCAGCTTATACTCTTCCTAGCTGTTCAGTTGCAGCCTCTAGCATCTTGAAGTAAGCAAGGAATTGGTAGAGTTTCCCACTGGATCTTCCTCTGAAATAAAATGCAGATCTGAATATCTTGAATGGAATTTCATATCTAGAAGTAAATAAGAAACTATGAAAGCTCTCATGACCTGGAATGTGCAGTAAATTCGGGTTCATAAAAAAAATCCACTAACACTTTGAGTGCTAGGTAAAACACATTTTAAGTATGACATAGATAACCGCTGCATCTATATGTGAAGTGAAGACAAAATGTTAGTTCCTTGAACTCTTATTGCAGTGCAGCCATATTCTAAAAAGCTGGAACACTTCAGGGGAACCAGCTATAGTTGTTGGTAAGATGTGGATCTTTGCTTCTGTTCCTGTAACTGCTGAACTCCTTGGAGGATTTCTGTGCAGCATCTTCGAAGTTTGTTTTCCAACACCAAAAATGAAGATTGAGCATCTGCTGTAAAATGCAATTCATTAAAGAAAAACAGTCTGAATTGAAAGGAGATTTCCCCCTCTAAGCTTAAGTACTGGAATCCAAGTGACTAGAATAATAGCTCCTTTTAGTATTCCTTAGGTGTCAAGAATTTGCAGGAAAAGTAAGTTACACTGTGCATGCTGCAGACTGTTGCATAGTTTGCCCAAATGTGAAATGTCAGGGTTAGAAGTGTCTGCGTAATGAAGTGAGCAATCTTGCATTTGTCTCTCTGATTCTGAATGCTACTTTTTGGTGCTGGCATCTGTACCTTTGTATCTTTGGGGCTCCTACTGTAGTGGGAATGTTCCATCTGCCATGGTAAAGAGCTTTGCTTCTTGAAGTTCTCTTTTATAATCTCAATCTTGTTTTCGATCAAGATCGTTTCTGACCTTGTTCAAAGGTATCTTTGATCTTGTGCAAAGCATTTCTGATTCCCTGTTTCTTTTCTTTTGGTTTTTTTTTTAATAGGAATGGTAATATATTTATTACTGTAGTATAATGAAGTTCATTAAATACAATTTGTGAAAGGCTTTGGAGGTCTTCCTGTGTAGTGGTTGTACCTTTCTAAGAATGCCTTGTTAGAGTGAGAAGATAATGTGAAACCTTTTTTAAGCTGGCCCTTACCATAATTTTCTACCTGTCATTCCAAAAGTGTTATTTCCTAACTTTTCTGATGTGTATTGGGAAGACATTTTGCAGGAACTGTTGTGCTGGATTCCCTACCTACCATAACCTTCAGTTTCTTGAACAGCTTTCTTTGCAGCAGCTAAGAAAGGGGAAAAGGACAAAACTACTTTGACTTCTGTCATTAGCATTCAGACATACCAAGATCTGTTTTACTCACCAGCATTGCTAACTCACTCATGCAGCAATATCTAGGAGGAAGACCGCCTGCAAAGGCCTGGAAAGGTTGTGCCAAATATGCTGGTTGTGTTGGCAGAGTACACATTGTGCCGTGCAGACCTCCTTTACCATAAATACTTAACCAATTTTCAGTAGATGTAAGTGGTTTAAGTATTACTTCGTGTTGAATTAGCAGTTGCTGAGCATTTGAGTCTTTGTGCAATCCTGCAATCCACTAATGTGATATTTAATGAGGAGACATCAGTCTGGAGAAAGGTAGTCAATATAAATCAGTGTTTACAAAGTGTGATTAACTCTGAAATATTTCATCAATGCTGTGGTCCCAGGCAGACTCTATGCTAATTATTAGAACCTGTGCATGTTTCAGGGGACTTTGATGGACCCTGAGTGCAGCAAACATGGAGCAGCAAAATTGCGATTATGCTCGGACTGTCTCTGATGACAATTTATGCATTTGGTGTGATGACCTCTTGCTTCCCAAGAGGGCAATAAACAGAATGCATTTTCATTAAGATACTAATGCACTTAATCACAGGGGGAAAGGGTTAGAAAATAAAGAAATACCTTTAAAGCAAGATGTGACAGACTGATGGGGAAGATACTTTATTTAAAAGTCAGTTTCCTGGTGTAACTTCCAACTGCTGCAAAGTCTGTCATACTGGATGTAGTCATGGGCAATAGGATGCATGGCTGGGCAGATGAATAAGCTGAGCTAAGCTGTTTTATGAAAGGTGCTAGGGCAAAAGAGAACAGATGTTCTCCCATTTGGACTTGGATACCCAAAGATGGGATTTAAAAAAATGTAAAGAAAGCTACTCACATGTATTTTACTCGTTCATTTACAAGCTTTTATTTTCTTGTTTTTGGGGAGAAATAATATGTACGAAGCAATAACAAAAAATAAAAAGAGACTGCTTTGCCCAAGAGGACTCACATTTAAGGATCTAGCTTGTTGTAGGTCTTAAGTGGGGGAGTTGGGAGAAGCAGAGGCAAAGGCAGGCATCTCTTTCAGTTTTTGTTATTCTGACAGCTTGGCAGGAATGATCCTCTTCCTGATGCTTCTCAGTAGAAGAACTTGGTCTAAAGTATAGAGGGAAGGGGGATGTCCTGGAGCTAAGATCTGACCTGGCGACCATAGGACATGCTAGATGTGGTGGCAACAGTCCTGGCGAGCCCTGCCTGATACTCTGTGCCAGCTATGGTGGAAGAAGAAGGGTGACTCTCTGTAGTACCTGTTATAGTTGGTTGTGCAGTAAAGCAGTCTTCCTTTTGTACTGTAGGCAAAGAGTGACTAATGAAATTGGCTAAAAAGGAAAATGAGGAGTGCTCAGAGAGGGAGCCTGAGCATGTGGCTTGGTACAGAAAATAAATGACAAAATTTCTTTCTTCTACCAGCAGGAGCAACGTATGTGAAGGATTTTGCTAGGGACCATTTGGAGTGAGACACAGACTCCCATTAGTTGTGGTTTTGTTTATATTTCTTCCATATAGATGACTAGATTTTTAAAAAAAGAATTAAAAAATTTCATCTTTTAACTCAGCTATTTATTTTTACTTGAAAGTTTCATTTCTGTAGCACTGCTTACTCTTGATATATTCCAGAATGAAATACAACAGCAATTACATGAGTACTTTTGTATGTCTACTGAGTTGGTTAGTCAGTGACTCTGAGCACCTCTTCCCCTGTCTGTTCCATCGCAGGTAACATAGAGTACAGCTGCCCAGCAACGAATGAATGTGAAATCACAAAGCGCAGACGCAAGTCCTGCCAAGCCTGCCGCTTCATGAAGTGTCTAAAAGTTGGCATGCTGAAAGAAGGTAAGACTGACCACCTCAGTATGTATCTCTTTGCAGACACTTGCTACAACTGTAGGGCAATCAGGAAAGAAAAGAGGCTGGTGAGTGGTCTAATGACTTATTGCAAAGGCAATTTTCATGTACACTTGCTCTTTCTGACATCTCCTTCTAAAGCTGTTGAATCATGCTTTATCCACATAGAGTTCATCATCTTGTGTAGTACACCAAAATGTACCTCAGCATTCAGTCTGCTTCAGTAAGTAACTAATAGAATAACCATCAGAATTCTCAAAGATTTCTTTCCTCTATTCCTTATCCACTGTTACTCTGTCCCAGTTCTGGCAGAAAATCAAAACACACACTGTGCCTTCTTTTCCCTGCTTTTATTCAGTCTTCATTCCATCAGGACAAATCAAAGGGTTACTTCTAAATTTAACAAGTATGAATGTTGAGTGTGTGTACTGAAGTTACTCTAACTACACTGGAGCAAATTATGGCGTGCAGAAGAGGAGAATCCACCTCCCCCTTTTTTTTTTCTAAAAGCGTCTGAGAACCCCTGCCCCTCACTGTAAGTAGATATCTAATGTTTTAATTCATCGGTTACATTTTGAAGATACTGAACATAAGAAAATGTTCTCAAGAACTAGTGCCGTCTTACCTGGAACCTGCTTCATCTATGTTACACAAAGAGGTGATTCCTTAAATCTTGCTTGCCTGCTATGCACTTACATTGCTGTTAACGTATATGCAAGAATACACTTCTAAGTGCATGTATTATATGCATTATTATTGTAGAGCACTGTCACCACCAAGAAAGATGCCATGGACTTCTGAACTAGATAAACATTTGAAATAAAATCAACGTACTGTTCTCTAAGTATTGTATCCACTAGAGAGTACTTTGTGTTAAGCAACCACTTTAAAACAGTCCTGTGCAATTTTGCTTTGTCACCGCTTGAAAACTCAGCTTTAATAGCTGGCTGATTTTTGCAAATGGTATGATGGTAATGTAAAACAGGTTAAGTATACAGCTACCAGGGTAAAATTCAAGAAACAACATAGACCAGCGGAGAGATGATGGGCAAATTAGGCCTATCACGCACCTACAGACATATTCTTATTGGATTATACTTACTAAGAATAAACCTTGTTCTGTGCAACTGCTTTGGCAGATGCTATGATCCTGTGAGCCAAATCCTGCTGTCCTTAGTCTTACTTGAGCAAAACTCCTGTCAGATTTGATGGAGATTTTGCCTCAGTAAGAACGGCAGGATTTGACCCTCTCTTCAGTGGTGATGGGAGAGTTCTTATTTGCCAAAATCCTCGTATAACTGACCACTAGGAGCAGTTACTTGAAAGTGAAATTTTGATGCTTAGATAAACTGCAGAAAGAAAGGGATGACTGAGTATGGCATCTTTTGAAAGGGACTGTGCTTCTTAACATCTTTTTTTAGTAAGTTAAGACCCTGTATCACTAGTAATCTAATATACAGATATATTAAGCAACTTCTTTGAAAATGAAACAGTGCTACCAAGAGCACATGCAGGTGAATTGATTTAATCCTTTTCCTCTAAATTTTGAGGACACTATTGTGCATCCATTAACCTATATATTTTAAAAAATCCAGGCTGTGCGCAGCTTCTGGGACTGCAAGAGGAAGTTAAGTGTTTCTTCTACAAATAAGTAATTATCTCAGCAAATTCATGTGCAGATTTACTATGTTTCTGCATACAATTTTGTTAACTGAGATAATTTAGTTAGAAAATACAGATGTACATTGTGAGTCAGATTTTTTTGTTTGGGTGTTCATTGTCCATGGATTCAAATCAATATCACAAGTTTTCTTAGTAAGAATTGCATAAATTTTCTGCTCTAAATGTACATACCTTTTTCTGAATGTTCTACAATGGCAAAATAACTAATTGCTTTGAAAAGGCAGTATTGTTTATCCAATATCTAATATAGCAACCTACAAGAACCTATAAGGGCATTTTATTTTCTTTCCCCTTTTAGTAATCACTTTTTAAACCATATTAATTCACAGTACATTTGTAGGATTGTACTTGTAGTAAAGATTTTTTTTTCTTGTTGGAAGGTAGTTTTGGAGCTGGATGTTGCTGTTTTTACCTTTGGGAAAGTCTGGAGATGACTTTCTGACTTGGACTGCATCCTTTATGTACAGAAAGATAATATACTGACTTCTTTCATATGTAAAGTGGTATAAATTTATTGATTAGCATGGACTTAAAATAAGCTGAAATTATTCTTGCTGTATCTCAAGTGTTTCTTTATGTACAGACAAGGATTTCAGTCCCATGCAGCATGTCAGAGATCATGCTGCAGTAAATCTATTCAAATGTAAACGTGTTCAATTCAATTACCAGTTTATAATAAAATTTGCTGCTGCAGCCTCCCCGTTTGTCACAGCAGTCTCTACATGCTGATGGCACAGCATGCCTGGAAATTGACAGCCTAAATCTATTTACAAAAAAAATTTAGTTGCAGACCTGAAATAAAATCAAGTTTAAGCAGCTTTGAGAGGTGCATCACATTCCTTACAAGAACAGCACATCTGCCAGGGTGCATCTTCTCCAGAAATCTTACCTTGCTTGTGGGGAGTTTTCTTGTAGAAATTATCCTTAACAAACAGTTTTAAAGTGTAATCCAAAGTGAAACAATTCTCAGGCATTGTCCTTCCCTTTGCATTTGAAAAGACTTTATTACGTTGTCGTTTTGTGAATTGTCATATTAATTTCATGATAGAAATCACAGTGCCTGGAAAAAGGCTCTGAGTTTTAGCTTGGCTTCTAGGGCAAGGTCCAAAAACCACTTACAGCAAATGTATAGAGTGGCTTCCCTTATGACATCTGCATGTTGAATCATTTATGTGACAAGATAATGGTGTTTTTCATCAAGCATCCAGTGTTTCTGTGGGAGGCCCGGTGTTAGGGTTGTGGGGCTGTGTTTTGGGGTCAAATCCTGGGAGGGAATTGGATTTCTGGTCACATGGAATACAAGGCAGAGTAGGGATTTTCTGGATGTATTCTCATGGGTGTTGGTGGGGCCTAACCAGCAGCACCTAGATCAAGATTCTTAATAATTTGTAAGATGTGGGCCAGGAGCCAGAGAAGGAATGCAGAAGTGATGCTGGGCTGGGCTGGGGTGGGATTGGATTAGGGTCCTGGCTCCTGGCTGCATCTCCTGTTGAGTATCACAAGAAAGTTTGTATAGACTGATCTGGAGGAGCTCGTCATTTTGGTTTAACCCATGAACTGTTACTTGAAAACATGACTGGATCTATGGATGGGTTTTGAGTATGTGTTATACCTCATACTGTAGCATTCAGCAGAGGCTGGTGAGCTTTTAGGCAGAGGACAAATATGAAGGTGCCGTGTTTTTATTTACTTTTCTAGGTAATGATTATTAGCAGCAAAGCAGAATACATTTCACTCAAAGAAGAATATTTACATTTTTCTATTTTTAATTTTGTGTGTTAGTGTTACGAAAAATCAGATTTTCAAGTATCAGAATTGATTCTACTATTGAAATAGTTTCTTTGACTGCACTTAAGTTTTGGTGGATTGTCTCAGATTCATGAGAACAATGAAACAACATTAAAGATTCTTGTATAGTCTAGGGAGAAACTTTCCAAATGTATCCCTTGAGATTTCTTGAAATAATATTGCAATTTCTAAAGGGGTGCAGGGAGACATGTACAACAATTTGCCCTTTTTAAAAACAAACACTCTAAGACATTCTGTAGTTTTCAGTTCTGTTGGTTTATAATCTGTTTCTTACGTTTGGCCTTTAAACTCCTTGGAAGCCCATGATGAGTTTGCTTCAGGTGGTAGAATTAAATCTGTGTTTGTATGCAAGTTTGGGTATTTTTGGCTATTTCCCTTTTTATACAGCTAGTTGGACTGAGAAAAAGGGCTTGATTTTTTTTTTTCCTTTTCTGAGAAGAAAAATTGGATGTAAAACTGCATAAAATGGTATGGGAAATCTTGAGTAGATATTTGAATTTTTTAAATCTTTCTATTGCTAGGTGATCTGAGTAGAATTCAACTTTTAGTCTTTAATTAGTACTATATGCCTTTTAATAATATTTGTGGGACTATTTAGTAGCATGTGTAGATACTATTACAAGTTTATGATGTCTTGTTCTGAAGAGCTTCCCATGTGACATAATTCCAATAGAGTAATTATTCCAAAATAAAATTACTTTTTGTTTCAGATGCAGCATTTCTATAACTGTTTTTTCAAGAGGTTATTCCATATGTTTTAGTTTTCTCCATAGAGACAAAGCCATAGCCTCAGTTTTACCTGTCCCTGTATTGTAGGGAGGTTAAAAACTATAGTTCAGAGAGGAATCTGTTGAGTGGCACTAATGCAGCTTTTAGACCACGTGGAATATTGTATCCTGTTTTAGCTCTCACAGTTCTGTGCAGTAGTACTTTGTATTTTTACCAGGACTGTTGACACCAAAACATCTCCCATGTATCTCCCATTTCTGGTATTTGGATGTTGTCAGAATTTGTTTTGGACTGTGTGCAGTGGCTGATCTGCATTGCTTGTTATTTCAGAAAGTCTAGTTCCTAAATGGGTGATACATGGAAACAAATCTAAGTTTATATGAAAAGTGAAGTATACTACAATAAAATGGCATGGGTTGCTTCATGTAAGTATGTTTGTATTTTCCTTAGGAGTGGATGGCCTTTACAAATTGTCATCAGTCACTTTGTACCCAATTAGAATAGGCAGAGTAAAAAAAAATCCCAGCTTAATTAGTCCTGCTATTACAAATGAGAGGCCAGATCCTCACCAAGTATTAGTGGAAGCTCTTGGAGCTGTGTTAGATTGCTGCTCATTTGGCAGGTTTAGCAATCTGTGCTATGGGGAAATCAGCAACATATCTTTTTGTGTCTGTGAATCTTCACAGTTGCTCATACATGAGCCATCATTTAGGCTCTAAAAATGAACAGAAACTCTCTGAGCTCTTCAGCTGGTGGTGCTGACTTGATGTGTAACCCTTCCCATCACAGCCGTGCAGTTTGCATGTTGTACTTGCACTGCTCAGTGAGTAGCCCTTAGCGCTTCTTGTTGATTAGTTTGCTTGAGTTTTTTGAGAATTCATAAAGGCACTCAAAGGGACCTCAGCATCCCTTGGGAAATGGAAAGGCGGTAGTTAGAATCTGCCTTGTAAAGAAATTCTGGACTTTTAAGTGTTTTCCTTCAACTGTGATCTGAATAAAAGCAATTACTGACAGTTCTGAAAATACTTGAAAATTTTAGGTGGTCGTGTAATGAACCAGAAGATAATTACACATGACTTACACTTTTTCTTAGCATGCTAAAATTGGGAGTCTCTAAAATATTTTTGCTTCACACTTCGAGAGATTTAGTTAATTAAAACATAAGAATACATTTTAAAAAGAGGTATGTGTATTTTAAAGCATAAATTACTGAGTTTATTATGGAGCGATTACCGTATGAACATCTTTGGCTTGTGTTAAGCAGCAGATCGGATTAAATTATCATATTGATCCTTTCTGGCTTTGACAGTCTATGAAAATGAATCCAATACAGCAAGGAGAACAGGCAGCTTGGGTTTAGTCTTACGTAAAGAGATGCGTGATATGCAGAGGAGCAGATTAATGGATTCTCTCTCAAAATAATAAATAAAACTAAGCAATCTTCTTTATGACTAAAACTGTGTTATCACCTATGTTTTGAGGGTAGTGAAAAAGCCTGCTTAATAGGATTCCTTCTAACAACATCTCTTTTGAAAAGACCTGTGCATAAGACATTGCCAAGGTAAATTTCTCTCACAAGTCTAATACCATTACTCTGCCAAGATGAAAGCAGAAATTATTGTGGATGAAGTTTTAGTTTCTGCTGCCTTCAGAAATTAGAACAAAGGAAAGGAGAAAGCATTAATGGTATTCAAAGAAAATATTTCTGTACAGGATGACAGTTAATAGAGCAGCAGTGACCTCAGTGATATTTCTATGCTCTCTATCGTAATATTACACTTAAGGAGCTCCTCCATTAATGCAGGATATTAAACAAACCTCCTGTGTTATAACATCAGGAGATAACATAGTGTGTCTTATGTTGATGTCTCTTCCAAATATCAGCTCTCTTCTGTGTTTCGATGTATTATGGAGGCATTTGGTTTCTAGTAGGGATATTTTTTGAACTGTTTCTTTTCCTCTTCTATTCCTTCCTTTCCCCCTTTCTTCTCTTCCTTCCCAGTTCACCCATCCCCCCCCTTTTCTTCCTCCCTTTTATTTATCTCTTTCCTTCACTTTTATTTCTTCCTCTCCCCTTTTTCTTTCCCCCTTCCCCTTTGCACTCCCTTTCTTTCTTTCTTTCAACATGTGCTTGGTTTAATATATACTGGGACCTGTTAAATCTCCTTGGAAACAATAGAAGCTAATCTCTAAGTGTTGTTGGTGTTCATAAGTAGGCTTCTTTGCTCCTAACCAAAATGTGACCTGATAGCCCAGTTCACACATTAGAACTGACAGCCCAATTTGTCTGCCCTAAAACGCAGCTCATGACTATCCACTCTCTGTAAGTGATGAGGAAGGACAAACTATTCAACTGCAGGTTAGTGTTTATAGTGAGCTCAAGCAACTAGCTTTTCTATTCATCCACTAGAAAAATACCCCAGAAAAAGCAAGTATTGGAGATGTGTATATTCTTCCCGAGTTTAGAAATCACACGAAAGCACCTACAGCTCCCACCTACAGCTCCCACCAAATGTCGGCCTCCTGAAAAGTTTTCATGGTGCTTGTGTTTCAACATTGTGCCACTCTGGTTTGTGTTGTCTCTGACTATTTTGGGAAATAAAATAGAGACATCCCAGCAATTCACTGGACTTGGTCTTTAAACAAAATCTCTTTCCTTCTAGATAAAATTTTGTTTTACAGTTGTCCCTTTATGCAAATGCTCCACTTCCATGAAAGAGGAGGTATGAAGTGAGTGTGGAGAAAGCAGTATTGTTTATAAGTCTGAGTTTGAAAACTATTTACATTTCTTGGCTTTACACAGATCTGTAAGTGGGGAGGTTTTTGTGTTAGCATTTGCAAGTCAGAGGTTAGAGCTGTTTGCTGGCTCACTCACCAAGCAGCTTCCTTGAGATCAGATGCTGGGTTTGAGTCTGCTTACACAATCATCGCTGCTGAGAATCCCAGTGACAGCAGTTGTTTGCAGGGTCAGACAAGCAAAGAATGCTTTCGGCCTAAAGTTACTTTGTACTTTTGTTATTGAAAAGAATGAGTTTGAAAGATTTTGAATAGGATTAAATTTTACAGTAATTTTCTTAGTGCACATACCTTACATATTACTTGCTTAGAATTGTAAGGAGTAGGTTCTGCAGATTCATGAGTCTACTTAAATTGGAATACTATTAAAAATTAATCACTTTGTACTAATATTTTCTCATCATAATCTGAGGTGGTTAACTGCACATCCTCATTTGTCATATTTCTTCTTTTGATTCTAAAATAAGGAAGCAGTATTTTCCTTATTTTACTAGAAAATATCCCATTTTTTGCAAAAGATGTTTGTTGGATTCAGCCCCTATGAACATTTGCTTGTGCACTGGAAGTATATGACAGCAATATAAGTGATAAAGGTGGGTAGAGACAAGTCTGAAGGATGCAGGACTTTCCCCATGATCTCACAGACAAGCAGCTGCCTTTCATTCTTGGTCTCTGCCACTCATAAACACATACATCAATGTGGCACTGCCATTTATTGCAGAGCACTTGAATTCTTGTATGTGGGTCCTGCCCTATATTAAATAGGGGGCATTTTGTAAAGAATAAAATTATTGTGATTTGTATTCTTCACTTTTCTCTGTTTCTGCTGTGCAGATACTTGTACATCCCCTGCTTGGGTGGAATAGGTGTAGCATCTCTGGTAGAGGTGCATTTAAGGGTAATGCATATCCATATCTCTGAAGTGCCATGTCTCTGGAGCCAGCCTTTCTGTATTTTACTCAGCCCTTGCTTGGTCAGCTCTCACATCTCCTCACTGAGACTCTTGCTGTGTAAAATCTTTGTAGCAACAACAGAATGTATGGTAGGATTATTTGGGGTGAAGGGCTGAAATGATGCAGGTGCTGGTAATTAGAATCCACTGGCAGGTGTACAGCAGGCTTCTGCTTCTTGGGGTGGATTGGCACCAAAATGCTGGAGGTTGAGGAACTCTCTTGGCCTCTTCGCTCAGTCAAAGCAATGAATGTGTTGAAAAGCAAGAAAATTTCTACCTGCAATTGTTACCTCTGACCTCATATATTTGAGGGATAGCATATCCCTCAAATATATGAGGTCAGAGGTAACAATTGCAGGTAGACTTCTAAATCTCTGCTGTCCTACAAAAAAAAAAAGCTAGAATCAACGTGGGTTTTGAGACATTAATGTAACTAAGTCACGGTTTTCTCTCTGACCAGTCATTTCCCTTTTATAAGCTGAGATGTTTCTGCAAGTGGTGAGCCTTTGCCAGTTCTACCCATTGAGTAACTGGAATATGAAGTTGGACTATTACTTCATTTGGAGTTTGTAATGTGGCTTTTGAAAGTCAGCAGCCTGAAATCTGAAATTAATGTGATCCTCTGCAATGAATTGTCCTTTTGTCAGCTTTTGCCATGCTTACTAGCTATTCTTGTAATGGATCTCATCTAACTAGTCTTTTCTTTTTTCTTTTCTTTCTTTTTCTTTTCTTATGTTATTTATATGACAGAAAAGGGAAACTATGAGGGGAGTCTGTTGTGCTCACAATAGTTGCTTAATATAGCTATTAGTCTTTATAAATGAAAAAATAGCTTTATTTTAAGCCTCAGTAGGCTTTTATTGGATTAATGATTGTGGAGAAAGTCAAACACAACTATGTTATATATATACACTTACTGAATAATATCAATATTTTCCTTTTTGCTCTTTATTGTTCCAGCAAAGCTAATATGTGTATTTATTTTTCTCTTAAGCATCTGGTTTAGGTCTCAGGATCATCAGGTATAAAATGAGAAGTCAATTTGATTTACAGTTTTAGTGTAGCAGATCCAAAATCAACACTCCATACAGCTTGCTTGCATAGGGTCTTACCGCAGTCCATGTTAAAATAGTTAATTACTCAAATTCCTAATTTATAAAAATTGAAATACTTTCTAAAAGAAAGTCTGCATGATACTGTCCCTTAATCAGCTTAACTCCAGTCTGTGCCGTTAGTGGCAGAATTGTTCATGTGCTGCAAACGTTTATCAGCAAAACTGCTTGACTAGCAAGAGAGAATGTCGGTAACTTGTTGCATGCTGAGCACATACAGACCCTAGGAAAAATCGAGTAGTACAAGACCATCATCCTCATCTTTTATCTCCCTTTCTTTCGCTGTTCAGCCAAGCATTAGTCCATACAGTGCTGGTCTTGTCATTTTTAGTCAGCGATGTAAACATTACTTCACCGTTGCTGCATGTCTCTAATACTCCCTTTCAGTCCTGTGGGTGGCTGACTGAAGACAAGCCATGTCTTCTGTTCTGATCTGAATCAATCAACAGATCAGTCTTATATCTATCGTTTGTTCAGCCCTTTTACAGCCATATGTTGCTTTTCATGATGGTCTGCCAGATTGTGTTTACAATGGTCTCCAGGGCCTGCGGTTCCTATGCTCTCTCTCATTTTCATATTTTCTGTAGTTCAGTCAAAGCTTTAGAAATGGGCACCTTACTTTTCAATAGATGGTCAATCTCACGTTTCAGTGGTTAGTATTTGGGAAGAGGAACTTGTTTTAAGTCACGAGAACTGCTCCATTTCTGGATATGAAGTGGTAGCAGTTACGGTAAGATGACTTAAGAGAAGGTGTAAATACACTTTGGGTCCAGACATAGGGTACCTGCCTGTTACTATTGAAGTGTTAAGAGAGGTCTTGCTCTGAACTGATTTTTCAGGTCACAAGCCACTTGCTGCTTTCCCTGTCAGACTTTTAATGAAAGCTCTTAAGTTTCCAGTTTGAAGGCAGAATAGACTCCTAAATATCAAAATAAAGGAAAATGAACATTTCCCTTAAAAAATAGCAATCTGTTTTATAATACCAGTTTAAATGTATTGCTTTTATGAATTCTTGCTCAAAGATGTATTAGAAAAGTTTCTGTGAAGTTATAACTCAGGTGAAGAATTGGGCTGAAATAATAAGGGACTGAATAGGCTCTTCCTTCTCAACAGCCCTCAAGAGTAGCACCCAAAATACAAGTCTCTGACTGTATTTCAGACAAAAAGAAGCTGGAACACCTCTTGAGTCTGGTGTGCACAGCCATAGTCTTTGCTGGTCTTCCATCTGCTGGAGTGTGCCACATGCCCCATTTCTTGATCCTGTGTGAGATGCAAGGAGATGCAGTAATTGGAGAACAGAGCCACAGAGTAGCTAAGATGATATAAGATTCTTCTCTTTTCTCTTTTTATCTTCTCTCATTTTCATGACTTTCTATTCATTTTCCTCTTCCAAACCACGATTGTATCAGAAGAATGCTGATGAGAAAATAGTTGCTGTGAGCATATATCCTCCAGGCAGTGTTTTTTCTGGCCAGGTGGGAGAGAGAATCATTAATTTCTTGAGGTTCTTGTTAGCTGACTCACTGTTTCGTGAGGACTAGTCAGGCTGAATGACTGTATTTCCTTCTGGGCATCCTGATATTGCTGAAGATATCCATCCTGGCAAGATGCTTCAGCTCATCTCCAATTAAAATACTTGTTATGGAAGTATTCTTAAACACAGCTGATTAATGAAGTTAGGAAAAACATTTGAATGCAGAGCGTTAAGGCTTCCAACATTGGCGTTCCTCTCTAGGGAGCTGTGTGCCATGAGAAAGCATTGGGAATGTTAGCAATCCATCCCATTTTGTTCTCATTTGTTTTCTCTAATTTCCTGCCTTTTTTAATGCTGGTTAGCTGAAATAAGTACTCTTCCCTCTTACCTTCACTGTTCCCTCCTCTTCACCGTTCCCTCCCCCTTTATGGAATAGCCCATGACACGTGCCTGTAAAGTGGCTTCTTGGGAATTTGCAAGTCTTTGAATGTGTTATCTGATTAAAGGGATGTATGTGTCTTTAATTCTCGTCTGCAGTTTCACCTCTGACCCCATCTGTTGAAGTGGAAAGGAGCTGAGAGTCAGCAAAGTCCCAGATTCAACCCAGATAACCTGCAGTGTGCACATTTGAATGCTTTAACTCCTCGGTTGCCCCTGAAAATTACATACATAATTAAGTGACAGGTTTCATTGGAAAATGTGGTGGGTCTGATATGAGACAGGTGAATTGTTTATTTTGTTGATATGCTTAAGGTAGGATAATTTAGTCCTGGTTTCGCCTTTTCTATTAAAGAAGAAATGAACATATAGATGTGTGACATAAACATCTATAAGATCTTGCTCGCATGTGTGTAATTTCATTTATTTATTATTTTAATAGACCACTTTCTTGCTTTCAGAACAGAAGTGAAAATTCAAACCCTCATTTCTACTTCCTTTTGGAAAAGGAAGCTGAATTACGTGGTTGGAAATGATATTGCAGTTTTGGATGGGATTTTTAAATACCCCTGAATAAGGCAGTAGAAATAATGTCATCGAAACATTGAAGTAGATGACATGAGGGTCATTTACATTATATTTTGCTAATATTGGGGTTTTTTTGCAGAACAGTGTGATTGTGGCATTTTATGTGCTTTACAGATAGATACCATAAGTCATGAGAATATCCTGATATCTTTGGACCTGTGGGTGTTTCAATTTTTCCTCTGGTCATTTTCTTTTCTAGCTTTCAAACGCTCTTAAAACTGAAAGGATTTTCAGTATCCCAGATCCATCCCCGTTCTCTGAAAGCTAGAGCCAAATTCTTCCCCCACTTACATCTGTTCAACTCTGGTGGTTTCACTTATGCTATGTGGCTGTAACAATGCAGAATTTGTCCTAATCTGCCCTTTCTTTTTTGATAGAGAATATGCGTGTGCAAAGTGTACGTGAACACAGTAAGTTGAACTGCAAATAGAAAAAATGTATGTATTTCGTATGTGTGTACACACAAATAGATAAACAGCACACAGATAGGTTTGATAGTATATCTACTGTACATAATATTGTAAATGGTATCTTGCTGTGCTGGAATCTAGGCAATATGAGTTCAGTACTAAAGTGTTCAAGTTGCACCTGAGCTAGCTGGAGCCTGCCAGCCTCTGCAAGCCCACTGAGAGCATCTGTCTCGCCACCACCTTGCTCACGCTGTGTCCTCTGCAGGCTCTCCGATTCTTCCGACTATGAGCATAAATCATCCACCTGTCAGGAGCTCGAGCTGCCTGGATTATGCAATGCCTGCCTTCATTTGGAGATGGTGTGAGCAGAAGATTGCGGCAAATGGTTTGCATTCATTTTAATGCCGCTCCCGCATTTCTTCAGCTTTAATGAGGGTTCAGGGTGGTGACGACTCCCTGAGACAATGGAAGTCCTAAAGACCCAAGCTTTCTTTGTATGTTTGTATGGCCTAGTTTAGATTTTTTTTTTTTTTTTGCTTTTTTCCCCTCCTTTTTTTTTCACACACTCCCCCCAGCCCCCCAAAGAAATGAATGGCTTGAAAATTGAGGCAGAGAACTGGTACTGCACAAAGCCAGCTGTCCATAGCTCTGCTTTTTGGCCTTGTAATACTTCCCTCCAGCTGAGCAATGAAGAATTTAAAAATCAGTCATGTTTAGTGTTGGTGGTCCGTTTGTGCTGTCTAAAGCTGCATAGTGCCTAGTTGCCTTCACTTAAATGTGTAAAAATCCTACCTTTGCATTTTATTCAGTTAGAGATGTATTGAATTACATGATCAAGGGTGGCATACTATGTTGTATATCCCAAATTTAAAATACAGATCCTCTATATTAAGGTCTCCTTGTATTAACAAAAAAAAAAAATCGACTTTCAGTAAAATTGTCTTATTTCAGTTTGGTAGACCTGAACTAAATTCCTTATTCACTCATAGTTTTCATCATGCATTATAGACAGAACAAGTATTAGTATTTATTCATCTGTGTAAACAGAAGGAAAAAAATGGAGGTTGGGAGACAAAAGCAGAGAAGTCCTTTCAAAGGCAAATGGTGAAGGGGTGAAGAGAATTTGTGCCTTCACACCTGTAGTATCTGTCTGCCCCTAACCTCAAACAAATCCCACCAGGTTCTTGCAGGTACGGCCTGTAGCCTGTATAGACCGTAGCCTTATGTGATTGTCAACCTTATGTTCTTACTGGCCTGAAAAACACGTGGAAGTGGTAATAGTAAAATACTTAATTTTGATATTATTCAGTAGTTAGCAGGGGAAGTCCACGTTTAGTATCCTAATGTTACAACTTTGCTGTTTTTTGCACATATTTAAGGAAACAAACTTGTTTAATGCTTTTGAAACACTTTGGGCTTGTGCAGCATGATTTTTCTGCTGTGAACGTGTCATGAGCTTGTCAACAATTTTTTCCGAGAATATTTATTTTACGTTTTAGAGAACACCTGTGATGTGTGGGCCGTAATATCCCCATTTTACAATATTAAACCTCAGACAAAGAGAGCAAGAGTTGCTTAGTAAAAGTCACATGTGGCATTAGAGGCGTAGCTAGAAGTAGAACTTCTGCTCCGAGGTTAATGTGTCACTCAGCCTGGGACTTCAAAGTCCAGCTGTGTCCACCCCTTTCTCACCCAATGACTGAAAGAGAGAAAGGTTTATTGCTTGTTCATTCGGGGTTTTACATTTCTCTTTTTAACACTTCCCTTTACATGTGAACTCCTCAGTCAGCTACTGGTGAAAAGAATCCTAAAAGGTGAAGTCAAATTAAGGGCAGCTTTTGTCAACAGGGAAAATAAAGCGCTGTATTTCAACGCATCTGTATATTTCCCCTTGATATTAATAGCAGATGCTTAGACACACGGAAAGGAATGTGTGTTGCCAAAATATTCAAATTTTTCTCTTGGTGAAAATTTCCCCAGCTGACAAGTAGCACGAGTGGCAGCTGAACGTGGAATACACAGCGTGTGGAATGCGCACTCCTGAATTGCAGCAGTACTTGGAAGCTCTGCCTGTGTCTACGTTCTGCTGCCTTGGTCTGAAAGCCGGGGAATTTCATGCTACCTGGTCGTACTTAACTAGGACCACACAGAGCAAAGGAGGTTTTTTAATAGGCTGTTTGGGGAAGAGTGGAAACCCTAGCATGTGTAGACTTTGAGATCTTTACTGTGAGCCTTATTTGCTTCTGGTTGCAAGCTACCCTTCCATGCCATTCCCTCCCCCCTCCTGTTTTAATTTGATGGAAAGCCAGCAGTACTGCAGTTTTATGCAAAGCCTCCAGTGAACTCAAAAAAGATTATTATTTCTCACTTTGTCTTCACAGATAACTTTAAAATTTTATGCGTCAGAACGCAGGATTATCTGAAGACACAAATGCAACACAACACTGACAAAATCAGATGAAAAATCTCACTCTTTTAGCTATGAAGAAATTAGATTTATCATCAGAAAAGCATTCTCTTTTCATTTTCTGAAAGGTGCTTTTTGACAGACCCTTTGCAGTGGACGTCATGCTCACAAAACATGCTGTCACAGGGCTATTTGAATATGGTGACAGGCTCATTATCATGTTGAAGACAACTGACAACACTGCAGACTAGAAATGGACAGGCTTGCCAATCAGCTGTTGAAAGGATTGCAGTTGAAATAGAGGTTTTTTTTGTTCTGAGAACAGTAGTACAAATTGACTACATTAATTCTTTTTATTATGGTTGCATACACTGTAGTTAAGGGTCCGTCACTGTTTCCATTATAAATCCCTGTTTTCAAGGGTTTATTAGTAGGCCATAAAAAATGGTTCCTGTTGAGATTTTGCTTTTAAAATATATATTACCCTAACAGAACAAAATTTCTGTGGTAACTGTGTGGAGGAGGGTGGGCAGAGAAAGAGGGATTGACTGATTTTAGCTGAAAATTGCATAAAGCTGAATGCATTATTATTTTTATAGAATCTTAGATGTCCAAGAGTTTTATAGACAGGTTTGTGCCTCGGGAGTTTACAATTTCAGGATGCAGTGCTGCCAACACTTATTATGGGATAGGATTTTCCTGGTAGTTTCTCTGGAATTAGTAAAGCACCAAACCTTATCTGCAGTAGCAGGTATTTGCAGATTCAGGTTGAGTAGTCAAACAGTCTTGAAAAGTTGTTTTGCCTTTTCATGGACCTCAAAAATAGTGAGGTTGGGGTTTTTTGTTTTGTTTTCATGTTAATCTGGGAAGTTAAGTGATGACCTGATATTCAGGGAATTTTGCATATATAGTGATAATCCAAGCTGAAATGATTCCACCAGTATATACTTTATTTATGTGAAGTGAAAAGACTGGTGGAATTTATCTGCTTTAATCAGAAGTGGTGGTCCTGTGATATCTTTTAACAGTCGAATTTCCTAGGTATTGGAGTTCATGCCGCTGTAGTTTCTGGAGCGCCCTTAAAATTTCTGTAGCCATCTACAGCATCATACTTCTGTGCAAATGCAGGAGTGTCTTGTTTTGACAGGTCTGAACAGCTCACAAGGTATCTTCTGCTTGTTTCTGGAAGCGAGGATGTTCCTCTGAGTCCCCTGAGAGCCTGATCTGGCAGACATTCTCAGAGCACCCCGTCACACCTCAGCACACGGACACCACACACAGTGTCCGCAGTCGCTTTCTCCTGTACCATCCTGGTGATCCCTCTGCTGTGCCTCAGCAACAGCCAGCTTGGGGAAAGGGAGAGGTGATGTTTCTGCATCCAGGATGATTGCTTTTGTTTTCCCCACACCCTCGCCATAACAGAGCTTTTTCCCAGGATCAGGAATACCTTTTCATTCCTTATACAGTGGAGGGTGTCAAATCTGTGTAAGGGCTCTAAACCTGAAGGAACTGATGTTATATTTTCTAAGAGAAGAAATCCAAGTATGCTGGAGAAAAGGCATGGTGACTTACCTTCCTGCAGAAACAGGAATAGGAGGCCAAGAGTCCTGGAAGGAGCAAGGCATTTCCAGGAAGCCTGGTGGAAGCACAGGTCTGAAAGTTATTTATAAACTGTACACATAAACTAGGTGTAGGTGGCAGCAGTATGTGTATGTTGGCTCATTTATATTCTGCCCTGAGAGCCTGCCTTTCCCCATACTTTGTACAGGAAGCCTGGATCTCTCTTCAGGATCCAGCTCCATTTGGTGGGTCACATGGAAGAAGCACTGTGGTACATAGGAGGTACATATCCTTTTGTGGTAGTCGTTTAAGTATAAAGTGAGATACTGAAATAGAAAAAATGCACATGTAGACCCCTCAGTTATTAAATTATCACCCAATATGAATCTTTAATATGTTCACTAAATATTTGGTGTGAGGCTGATCCAGAAAGAAGACACAGTTTTGTTTAGAGTGTTTCGCTGGAAGCTTGAAAGGAAAAATAATTTTACTTTGTAGTTCCATGGCTTCAAACATTTGCAGCCTTAATTGATGCTCATTTGATTACTTGATTTCAAAGCACAATCAATTACCTTAATGCATATCACTGTTCTCACAACTACAGTGATTGCAAAATTGTGAATGTAAAAATGGAAGTCACTTCTGAAAATTAAGTCTGCAATTCTATTTGCAAAGTCAGAACTCTGACTCTCATGAATCACAGCAGCACAGAGCAAAAGGAGTATATTGTCATATTGCCTGAGCTATTATAATATATCAGGTCAATTGTGTGCATACTTAAAATCTTTAAAATATTTATGCTTCCCTATTGAAGTCAGTCATCTATTTCTAGGAGGAAACTTCCTGAAGATGTATTAAGTAATGCGGGATGTTGAACCTAAAAAGTAGTGTTTAGTTGCAAATTACTGAGGAAGAATTTTGTCTTTTCATGAAATCATGGCTCCACTGAAGTCAGTGACAAAGTTTCTGTTGATCTGGGGGCAGATGGATTTTCATGGAGTGAGTAATTCTAGTGATTAAGTCAGACGATTGGAATCAGGACTTTATTTCTATTCCAGGACAAGACACTTCTACTTAGTGTGCCTCCAGCAAAAATATAATAGATACAATAATATGGAGCTCACCTGCATGTTGTGAGGCTTATTGAATTAATATTTATGGAACACTTCAAGATTCTTTGATACAAAGTGCTATGTGGCTGCATACTATTACAATAAAGTCCTGAAAAGCAAATCAGTCTGGAGTTAGTCTTATGTCATCCAGTTATAACTGACTACTGGAGCTGCCTATCATGTTAGAGAGAAGAAAGAAAAGAAAACTAGAAACAATAAGTATTAAAAAGAAACTCCAATTATTTGGAAAACCTTGGGCTTAATATTTCAATTAACTTTTGGGTTTTGTGGTTATAGACCCTTTTTTAATGCTTTGCCAGCTAGATTCCTGATTGAAACCAAGCATAACGTAGTAACTTCGTGTGGTTTGGAAGAGTAAATTAATATTTCCTTCTTCTGCTGTAAATTGCTTCGGAGAGCACACATCCTACACCTCGCCTACCAGACATGTAAATAGCATTATCTTTGAATCATTGGTTCCAGCGAAGCCATGTATGAAGAAATATTGTTGATTCATTGATGCGGGGGTTTTTGTTGGGTAAGTATTTTCATATTTGCTTTTGAAAAGAAAGCAAATATTCTTACCATTAAAAGCTGCATTGATTTGAAATGAGCTACACAGAAGGATGGACTAATTACCTAATTTTTCTTCTCATCAATCAAACTCTCATTACCTTAAACATCCCTCTTGAAAGTTAGCAGAAGACCTGAACAGCAGTCTTTAAAGAGAGTATTACAAACAGCACTGCACTGAAAAAACACCACCAGAAATGTAAGTGTACTGAAGAGACATTGGTTGAATAAAACTATTCGTATCATGCAAACAGAGCAGCTTATCAAGTGTGTAACTTCATTTTGCCGATCACCAAGTGCAGGAAGAAAACTCTGAAATCTAGGCTATGAAGCCTGGAGGATATTGATGTTTTAGCAAAACAACACAGGCGTGGAATATTCTTTTTCCCCAGGACTGACCTAGTAAATTGTGCAAGCACCAGGAGAAATTTTGCCACCTGTCCCTTATAATCAAGGCCTGTCCCTTACTTAGTCTCATTTCAGTGATATAATTAAATGACACCATTTTCCCATTTATGTTGCATGAACATGCTGCCAGAATCCTATAGTCTTATCCAGGTACCCAGGAATGTGACTTAATTTGTTTCATCTAAAGCCAAAAAAATAATCGTTTGAACATGGTCCCTTGTCCTAATAGCTAACCCAGCATGGTATATTAGAATACTATTGTTGCAGCATTCATTGCAAAAATCAATAATCCACTAGATGGAGCAGAATAGAAGTGTAAAAACTGAGTTAAGTCTGGTATTTTAAGAAATAGAATTGAGTATCAAAGTGCCGGAACTCGGACAAAACAGCAGAAAAACACAACAGTAGTATTTTTGTAATGTGTAGTTCTAGTAAATCAACCAGCTTTACAGTCATTCGGGGATTAATGCAGTTCTCCTTTTTGGTTCTCTGTTATTGTCTAAGGGGTAAAATGAGGATTAATCTCTGCTCTAGAAAAGGTGATGATGAGAAAATTTTGGAGAACAAATATGTTTCTAGGAAAGAGAAATCTTTTTTTTCCTTTCCTAAAACAAAGACAGTTTTTTTCGTTGGAGAAAAAAATAATAAGACAATCAGAGAAAGGAATCATAAGATTTATTTTCCAGAAGTTGTTACTCATTATTTTCTGGATAAACTGAGTTATGAGGATATTTTGAGTGTGGGTTTTAGGTGTGAAATCACGACCGTTTTTTAATATAAATAATCCTTACATTAATACCCCCTTCAAAGATCTGCAGGAACATGATGACAATCATATTAGCAAGTAGATTGATGAAGATGGCAGGCAAGGCTCCAGTTGCAGAGTTCATCCAGTTTCTATTGCAGGTGTACATTAGGCTTGACTTATAGCTTGGTTATTCTGTCCTGGGCCTCCTGTGGAAAGGGGTGGCCAATTATGCCAATGTGAAGTGGTTTGATGAAAATACATATGGGAAAGATTGGTCTTAGCGCTGAAGTTATATATTTTGCAAACAAAAGGAAAGATACAGTCAGTATTTCAGGGAAACAGCTATCAAATTTGGCTTGTGAAATATGTAAATGGGCTTTGAACCCAGGTTTCTGAAGATGAAAGCCCTAGGCATTAACCATTTGCAGTATCTCACCCTCAGCTTTGAGTTTAATAAAGCACTTTAGATAGATGCAGGTGAGCTTTATTTGCTTAATACTGATTGCTTTCCCTTCTGTGAACAAAGATTTGTGGAACTTTGACAAAGTAATTTAAAAGTTGTCCATTTCCATATTCCTGAATATTTCTGCACATCTGAAGCTGCACTCTTCAAATTACAACAGATAGGCTTCCCACAGAATAAATGTGGAGATGATACTTTCTTTTTTCTGGTTTTTTTTTTTTCTTGTCTAAATAGGAACTTGTAAGAATTAAAACCTTCTCATTCTCATCCCTAACTGCCCCCCATTGTTTTGGTGTATTATGGCAGTGCAGTCTGAAGTTTTTTCTTGCTCTAGAAAGGACTCTTACCTTAAATTCTAGTTCTAATGATGTTAAGTATTCATATTACTTCTCATCCTGTACTACTGTACAATATCACTATGAGCTAGTGATAATCTGGTGGATTTCTCCCCATGCTTATTCTCTTTTTTCAGTATATTATTGATTTGTAAAATACTTCAGGATTTGCTGTTGCTACAAAAATAACTGGTGTTAACATTTGTAATTATGCATACATTTTGGGAAAAGAATATCCTGAACTTCTTGTCTTACAGAATGTCTTTTCTCTCTCCTCTTGTCCTTTTCCTCTTACAACACAAGTATAGTTTTGTCCATCAACAGATGATTCTTTTCCTTTATTTCTGCCAAGTGTTCACATGCACATTTACTTTAAATCAGTACAATATGTATAGAATTAATATCCGTTTTCTTTGAAATACCAGTTTTAGTCACAATGGCTGATAATCATCAGTTTTTCTTACTGTAAAGCTGTTCTGCTTCAGTTTGTTTGAACCAATGCATCATCATGAGCCCATGGATTACAGGCTACAAAGGTCTTTGTTGAATACAGCCTTAACTTAATGCTTCTCTCTTTCTTGTTCTCAGTGTTGGCCAGACACCGAGAACCTTCTGAGGTCATGTTGGGACAGGATCTCCAAATGAGCCAGGAACTGTGCAGGAGAGTTGTCCAAGTGCTTTTTAAAAAAAAATTGTCGTCTTGGTACACACTGGTTGGCACACAGTCTATAAGTAATCTATCTCAATTCAACTATCATTTTCCCTTATTCTTCATTTTACAAATATTAGTGCATGAGCCTGAACTCCTTTCTTTAAAATATTCCTCCTTCCCTTCTCTCTTTTCCCAAGGACATCTGTGCCAAAACACTGTAGTTCAGAATGCCCATGGTCTCTCATGTCACTGAAGTACAGAAGGTGTTCATGCTCAGCATATCTGAAGAAAAGTAGTTTTAATCTTGGTTTTATACTTTTTCTGTCCATCAGTTTCGATGCACGCAGAGGGCTAAGATCCATGGTTGGGAGGTCCTGCTGAGTGTCAGTGGGGACAGATCGAAGATAGTAACAAAGATCATCAGCTGTGGCAGGCTTGGGCCCTAAATAAACCACTGGTTTTGTGAAGGGGACAGAGTGTGGATAAAGTCCTCTCATCCCTCTTTTTCCTGTGTTGGGCACAAAGAAAAGATTGTGTGTGTATTGAGGGAAGAGTGGAGAAGGAGGGAGTTCTTTGTCTAAAGAACAACAAGGCAATAACCAGTTAGTCACTTTTATGCTATTAGTGTGAAATGTTTATTGCTGAACCGTGGTGTTCTACCCATTGTCTGGTGTGTGATAAAGTAGGTTGCAGATGGCTTTGTCACACCCAGGCTTGGGAAAGGGCAAGCGAATCTCAGTGAAATTAATTTGCGTCTTCTCCTGAGTTTGCGGGATAAAGTTGCAAATTGAGTCATAACTGATGATGTAGGGCAGGTTCAGCTCTTTCTTTCCAAGTGTATGTTTGCTGCAATACGTGAAGGGATGACGTGGAAACTTAAGCACATAGCTCTACATTAGTAGTAGCAGCAAGGTATTTACTGCAGTACGGAAAAGACTCAGTCTGGCATCCTTTGTTTGCAAGTGCTCACAAAATAACTTCCATTGAAGTTAGCCGGATAGGGAAGGGAAGTGGGCTCGTTTTCCTCGCACAGAGCGTCAGGAATGAACAAAAGAAGTGACAGCCAATTTGAAAAAAAAAGCAAAAAAAAAAGCTGTGTGTTAAGCAGTTTTGATTTGTAGGAATACAGGCTGTGAAATTGTTTAGGATGTTTCTGTGCAACAAATTAGAGAAATATTTCCTAAGCGTTTCTGTTCAGTTCTCAGGAGAGGTGTATTTTTTTCAAGAGTTCAAAATTTTGTGAAAACAGTCTTAGCTAGTAGTTTAAAAACCCAATAAGACCAAATAGGAAGAATATTTAAAAAATGAAAATAAAAAACTTGAAAAGATGGTGAGACTGAAAGTTCTGATGGGATTGTCCTAACAAAATGGAAACTGTCCTGTTAGGAAAGATTTTTTGTAAAACTATGCCATCACAGTGAGTCCTGTAGTACTGTTCTGTGGCTTTGTGTGTGTGGCTGCATGTGGTTTATTAGCTCTGCAGTTCTTGAAAGTCCTGCTCAGGATTATCTTGTTAGAAGGGAGAAATTAGTTTTAAATTGCAAAATAAGAAATAAGTCTTAAATAGAAGCCAACTTACTCTCAAAGGGATAATCTGTGGTAAAAAAGAAGTGTTCAAAAGAAGCATTTCCAGGTAAATATTTGTTTGCATATTAATAGTTATGTGCAAGCAGTGAAAGAGGAATTAAAAACCAAATATAGGTGGCAAATAAACTACCCTGTGCAACATGATTGAAGGTCCTGTGCTTAGAAGACTTTGCAGAAGTAAATCTCTTTGAGTGGGTCTAAAAATGTTAAATTTTTTGTAAGCATGAATACTTTACCTATTCTACTGTCAATGTATACTGATAAAGAAAACCCTGAGGCTTGATTTCAGTGATGTTTAGTATTAGTCTCACATTAAAAGCAAACTCAGTTTTACTGTACTACAACTTCATACGATGGCCTAAATAGCATGAAAACAGCAGTAGGTCATCTGTTTTTTCAATTATTGTTCTAATACCCTGACTTGTTCATCAAATGTTAATGGCTATTGTCTCATGTACAACAATATAACTGTATGCTTGAATTATTTGTGATGCAGTACAATATGTACATTAATTTTTGCACCATGTTTTAACAATATGAATTTTAGTATTAAAATCACAACAGTAAATGATCAATGTCATTAACCAGCAGTATTGATTTACTATGGAAATTTAGTTATAAATTAGGCCTGATCCATAATCCACTTGCTAAAATCGTGAGACTTCTGTGACTACACCTGGTAAATGAGAGAAATTTTCCCACATTTTTCTTTTGATTAATTTTAAATGCTATGCAGTTTTGTTCAAATAGGAGTAGTGACGCTTTCACACAGAGCTGTCCTTGGATTTTTGTTTTGTTTCTTTTTATTGGGTTTAATGTGTGGAACCATAGGCTACCCCACCAACGTGAGGACTAGAAGTGAAATAGATGTGTCTCTGTTTGTTCCACAGCCAGAAGGAATGAGCAGTAAGCTAGCAGTACACTTGCCAAAATAAATGACTATAAATACAGATGTTTCAGTAGGAGTAGAAAATATTAGTTACAGAACTCAGCACTGAAATAGCACTGATGGCGTTTAAAATACCTAAGAACAAAACCCTTATATTCTAATTGGATGTTATCTCCTTGAATTCAATTTCCCCCTTTCACTCATCCTCATAATTTTTGATAGTAAGGCTTCACCGTGCCCAGTAGAAGTTAAGGAACTGACGTATCCTCTCCTGAAGTATTTCTGCAGTGGTGCACAAGGTGCTAGGTGATGCCACTGCTCACAGAAGGCATTGTTAGACTGCACTGAAGGGGCAGCGTTCTCTTGGGACCCAGGTGGTTTGCCCAAGCAGTGCGTTTGTAGACTGCTGCTAAAAACAGTTTCACTCCCAGACCATTGGACTTCTTACCATCTAATTTTGGCTGTATATGAGGGTTACTTAAATGCACAGATAACATTAATCTTTCAGTAGCAACAAGTGCTGGCTGTGGTTAAGACCAGGAGCTTAGCATTCCTGCAATCAAAACGTTGTTGCTGGACATGAGTAATACAGTATGTGATCATTTCTGAACATTAAATCTAACCTGGATTGGGTTTAGCTCTGCTACATGATACCGTGTTGCCTCACATGGCACTGTTCTGCCCCTTCGGTCCTTGAAGATACGGGACAGCAATTAGCAAGTATCTCATTTAATTGGCAGGAGTTCATATAGTATCGGCCTCCGTGCCCTCATGATGCTTGCGTAAATAAGTGTTTCTATTTCTGTAGACAGTAGGCATTTGGATTTTTTTTTTAAACAATATAACTGCCTGGGCTTAGTGTTACAAATCATGAAACATTTTGTTTATGCATTATAAATAGTGATATCTATTTATAAATCAAAGGCACTGTGTTCTCGCTCTATTCCTAGGAGGCCTTTGGTTGTGTTAGCATTACCCACACACGTGCTTCCATTTTGTTGCCCAGGAAGCTAAATAGAAATATATGACTCTTAGCTGGCCTCATTAATGAAACAATAGATACGGGTTGGGTGCAGAATCTGAAGGAGCCACTGAAAAACATAATAAGCAGCAAGGGGAAAAAAAGAAACCTCAACAAACTGAAGATACTTTAAATTATTAAAAAATGTTATTCATGGGAAGCAATGCAGGGTTTTATTTAGGGAGGTAAAAGGAAAACCCTGAGGTGGTAGAGGATTCCTAAAGCGTGGAGAACAGTTTATCTTTATACCACATAGTCATATGGGGACAATTTATTCTCATCTTGGAAGAACAGGAAATATTTTAAAGTTAATAATGTTTCTGCCACCTTTCTCTCCCCTCCTATCATGCTTACAAAGGTGAAAGCCTACCCTGCATCCCCTGTGACTGGTACAGCATCTACATCAGAAGCAAAGAGATGGGGGAAAGAAGAAGAGTGGAATGAGATCAGCTCTGTGGTTTGTGACAGCCTATAAAACTAGAACAGCCCTTACAAAAACTGGAGCTGAGTAGAACGCATAAAAAGCGAGTAATCACCTCTAAACATGGGCCAGTTGGCAATCCCATGCTGTCGTTGTCATTACAATAGGATATCTTGCTGCAAATCAACAGATCATTTTCTAATAGTCGTGTACTAACAGGAGAGAAACATTTGTTGCTGTTTCTTTCAAGCCCCGTGGATGGGATTTATCACTTCGTGGCAATCCCTGGCCCACTGATCTTGCAGTTTGAAAGAAACTGCAGATTCTAGTGCAAGCAAGTTGCTGGAGTAACAGGTATTGGTGGGTGTTTTGCTGTGCTCTCCCCTCGCTGCAGCCTGGGAAGTATCTCTTCAGCTCAGCTGGTACCTTGCTCATCTGGGTAATGTTTTAGCCCTAATACTGAATTTAGAGCAAGTAGTTCCCCATGATAGTTGATAGCAAGAAAAACAATGTAGTAATGTGTTACTGCTCTGACTTTCTTGTGTTATGGCCCTATTTGTGAGCCCGCTGTTTCAGAGGGGGTTTTCTGCACAGCCTCTCCCTGCTGGCATGGTAAAGCCAGCGCTTCCTCAGCGAGGGCATGTACAATTCCCAGCACAGCTGTAGGGATAAGCTACTGCAGACACCTCGGATGCACTCCTGCCATAACAGACCTGCTGACCTGGGGCCTCGCAGTGCTCTCAAGGCTCTGTTTAGGGTGAAGTGCCATTTGCTGCCCATGTAAATATATACGTGCCTGCTCCCCCCTCCCCGTGTCAGACTCTGCAGAGACCCTGCCTTTAATAGGCAAGGTTAGAAGGATAGAGTGTGGCACATGGGCCCAGTCTTCCTTTTTATAAATCGGTAACAATGGGGTGTTGACAGGCCTTGAAGCCTAGACAGGCTACGGGGGTCATCACGATAAGGAAGGATTAGTGTATATAATTTGCCAAATATGGCGCCAGCCACCAGCTGGGTTTTTCTGCACATGGCAGATTATCTACAGGAGCTTCGTGGCATTCACCTTAGCTGCTGGCTGTGTTTATTAGCAAATGTATTGCTGCTTCCAGTTTAAGAGCTATATGCTAAACAGGGAATGCATGCAAATGAGATGAAAGAAGACGTGGTTTAAATTTTGACTGTGGACAAAAAAATAGTGTGTGCTGTCCAGTCTTTAAGTATAAATACTTTTCAGTGTACCGTATCTGTTTTTCCCCTAAGATTTTCACTTGAGAGATTTTGTATGCATCTTCATTCTTTGTAAATAAAGCTGTTTCTAACTTAATTCCCTGGAGGATATAGTTATCCTGCCCAGAGATCAATGGTCAACAGAAAATATAAAGAGCCCCTAGATCAGATCTTTGACTGCTTTGTGGTAGATAGCTAAACTGCCCACCTTAAAACGTTAAGAGAACGATAAATGCTGTAAATTCTTGGCTGTGGTGAAGAAGATCTTGTTAACCCCAAAGTTACTGGAAATAGATATGGTCGAATTCTAACAACATTGCTGTGTTGTAAACTGTATTTATTCCTTGAAAGAAAAGCGAGAACAGAAAGATTTAATCAATTCTTACAAGTATTCTCCAAATCAGATTTTCACTGACTGTGTTAATTTGCAGTTTGGGGTAGAGTTCATACTTTTGATCTTCCAGACGATACTATGGCAAATTTATTGCAATTTGTATGAATTCTTAAAAATTAATACACATGCAATTATTTTTTTTTCTTTTTGTTTACTTGAAGGTTTTATTTATTAGTATGACAGTTTCTTTAAAGTAAGATGCTGCAGTCCCTTTGTGCTGCCTTCCGCAGTACCTGGATAAGCTCACCCATAAAATAAAAGACCCAGTGTAAATGAAATTTTGCAAGTCATTCAAGGATGCAGCAAAAGACATAATTGACTTTTTGGACCATTTTTAGAACAAACTCTCTCAAGGCCTTTTTTTCCCCTCGCAGCAACACTTCCCACTGCACTAGATCTGACAAGACTGTATGCATTACTTTATTTTGATACTGACATTTAAACAATAAAATAAAGCCATTTAAAACAAATAGTGGTGCTTCAAGTGTCTGAGCTGTCAAGATATCAAATTATATAACTTGGAAAAATCAGAATTCATTGTTAATGGTATGCACTTAACACAAAGGGTCGCTGGAGTACTAACCAGATATATATTCAGCTACCATGTTGGAGCTAACAGGCTGTATTCCTTTAGATAGAATTGACTATATTCACTTAAATGGACTTGACTCTAGTACAATCACTGTATTCAAATGTCAAAAAAAAGAGAAAGAGGATGTCACGTAGGGTCACAAATTATGTTGGATTTTGACAGATTGTAGCCTTGCTTTACAAGAGCAGTAACATCTCATTTGTCACCGTTTGATCTGTAAGTGCGGGAATGAGAGCGGAAGGCCCTCCATCTCCACCGCAATTTAATCGCTCTGAGGCCGACAGTGGCAGCTAAAGCCACCTGCCCATGCACTGTACTGCTGATCTGTTTTAATTTAATCGTCCGTCAGCTGGGATGAAAGCATAAATCGTCTCCCTTTGATCTGCAAACGGTGTGGTTTTTTTGTAAAGCGTGGTGCAGAATCAGGGAGACAGTTTTCACGTTTAGTGCAACATAGACAACATGGGCCTGAAAAGCTTGTAAGTGATATTTCACTGTAGTAGTAAAGCCAGAAGTTGTTCTTTTTGTAAATTCATGCGAAACAGCATAAGGGGTTTTTCTTAGAAAAGAGGATCATTGAGGTTATTGATTTAATAATTCAAGTTTGAATTCAAGTTAATTATTCAAGTTTGAAAAGCCAGCTTCTACTCTTAAATAACTTAAACATCTTTAAAACTCTGAAGACCCTTAAGTCACGTTGTTTACAAAACAGGGGATAGGAAAAATTATTTGGTGATAACACAGTAATTCTGTGAACTGTCGGCTATATGCTGGGCATGTTATTTAGTTACATTATTGCATGTAAACGGAAAAGGGAAGATCTTTACATAACAAACAAACACAAAAATCTGCCTTCTCCAGTGGAAAATCTTGCCTTTTTCTGGTATTGTTGGAAGTTTTGTTGAAGGCCAAAATGTTATGTGTACATCAAATATGGTTGGTAGGCCAAACCTTGCTTTGGTTCGTGCTGGTTCATGGAAAAAACCAGCGTGAACACAACTGAAGGTAAAATGATAACATTTGGACAAAAGCTTTCTCATTACAGTTTTTTTGCAGAGTAGTTAGGCGGAAAAAAGGATTTGTCCATTTCTCTTCTCCCTCTCAGCCCCTTCTCCCAACCCTTTACAGCTTCCTTTCTCAGGCTTGTGCCTTTATTAGTTTTTGCACTTGGCCTCTCACGTGAGGTACCTCATTCACGATTTTGATGCTGTACTTTGGTGTACAGCTGCTCCTTGAGCTCCTTGTCAATCCAAGCTGATCCTTCCAGTGCCCCGGTCTTTAAATCTGAAGCAAGACAGCAGTAGAAGGCTCAACACTCAACTCTGAGAATTTTGACTGACCCCATAAGCTTTGAAATGCACCATCTTTTCTCCCTTTCTTATGAAAGCTTTAGGGAGTGTACTCCCAGATCAAATTCCCATTTGCCAAAATGAAAATCAGAATCTCACAAACCCTCCCCAAAATTCATACAAGCCTGAAGAGTTGCATATATTCCCTGCAATGACATTTTTTGATTGGGATTGAAGGTATGAACTGCCCAGTGAGGTCTGTGAATATCTTTCTGTTAGTGCTGAGACTATACTATGATTTCCCTTTTGGGAGAAGGGGGTTTCTTGTGGTCAGATGTCAAAACTGGGAAGTTCCTTTCCTAATAAAAAACACAGTGTGTTTTCTTGACCTCTCAGAGAGCAAAGAACACAAACCACAGTTTGTGAGAATCCTTCCTCTTTGAGTGACTAAACATATTTTATTTACCAATCTTGGCAACGTTTTACTTGAGAAGGCTTTCTATCTCCATTATTTGTAGCAGGATTTTATTATTTGGCAAAAGACTCTGTCTTGGGATAAAGAAATGTTTATGCTTTCTCTTGTAAAATTCCGTTCAGCATATGCTGGAATACAAATAGTGAAAAATTGCCTTTGTTCTTCTTTTGCTTTCATTCCTCATGAAAATTTTGTCAGGCTGACAATATAATAAATAATTATGGAGTTGCTGTGGCCCTGGAATGGGGGGGGGAGAGGGAACCATGCTGCTTTCTCCCAGTGCAGATTCAGCTTATGGAGCAACCAGGCCCTGACCACTTTGAGAGCACTCGTTTAGTCTAAAACAAATAAACACATTTTCTTGGGGAAAGAAAAAGAGAAAGAACACCGAAAAACCTTATTCTTGTCCCCAAAGTTGACCTCTGAGACTGACCCAGATCCCTGGGTCATAAGCTCGCTCAGCATGGGACCGGGGGAAGACAAATGGGTCAGACTATTCCTAGCCCTACTAAGTGACCCTTTCTCATCCTGAGTTTTCTGTTACAAGTTGAGGTGGGTAGGAATCCTCCAGGAACATTCAGTGATGCAGTTCTGAAATTTAAGTGTTAAGAGGTTGCTGACAAAGCACACAAAACAGAAAGACTTTTGTGCTTGCAAATATTGCAAATTGCTGTATCTTCCTCAGTTTCAAAAATATATCTGGAATGCTTTATGTCTTCACGCTAGTAACAACGCCTTGCAAAAGGATATTAATTTGCAGAGTTCAGCATTATTTGCCTAATTTTCTGTATAAAGTCTGATGCAAAAGAAAGCAGAAATAAGGGCTGGATGAACTATAGTCTGTCCTGATGTTTTATAGCTTCTCACTTCTTGCCTTTGTGGACCCAACCTGGGGGTGGCTGTGCAGTGTTTGTAACTGCAAGGGGTCTTAGATGGAATAATGAAGTACGTGGATGTGTGCACCCTGCATAGTGTAAATTATGGTGACAGTTATCTTAAGTCGTGTGTAGGTAATGATAACACAAATAGCAATAAATGTCATATAGCCTTACACTGAACCATCATCTAATCAGTCCTAGGAAGGTTTATTTAAATGTATTTAAATAAAAGCAATCTAAACCAGCGAAAGAGGACAAATTAATTTTCATGCTAAATTTTTATCTGAGATAAAATTACTTTGCAAGTCTGAATAGCTTGTTTTCCCTAAAGAGAAAAGATTTTTACCAAAATTTAGTCTTCACAATGATTCTTCTTGTGCATGGGGCATTGCTCCACTGAATTTTTAATTGAGATGATAAATTAGCTCTTCATTTTTGACTGCTGGTTGACAAAAGGCCTGTTTTCTGATCTCAGTGCTGTAACTGGCAACACTGTCGCTGAGCTGCTGGGTATGGGATGGACTTCGTAGTACTAAACCATAACATCCTGAAAGATATTTCCAACGAGACTATCTTTTTATTCCAGCTTTGTGAAAGATGATGTCAGTCTAGTTTTGTACCCCCTTCACACATCCAATCCTTTCCCCTCTTACTATATTGGGTGTTTTTTATTAGCTTTTCTGTTGGAATTCTGAACTCCATTACACTGCAGTCAGATAAGTACAAACACAAACCACACCATCCTGCTATCAATACAGTCCTCTCTTAAAACTCCACTGCACACAACAAACACAGATAACTCCCTCCTGATAAAGTCCTTGTATCTACTTAGACTAAGTAGTGTAATGAAAGTGAAGGCAAAGACACAAATGTTTCACAACATATGATAGGTTTGTGGAAAGTACAGTAACAACTAATGATTTGGGAGAAAACCATTCAAGAGTTTTGCAGTTATTCATGGGCTCTCAAGAGTCCATTCATCTGCTTTGCATTTGTGATATTTGTATTGCTTTTGCCAGAGTGTGTCCTTGCATTCATTCATGCTCTCCATTCTTCTGTGTTGGTGTCACTTTTGACAGCAGTCACAAGGAATTCCCTCTTTTTGCGAAAAGCAGAAGCAATAATAGGAGGATATGGCCACGATACCCTGGTAACAGTATGGTGCTAATGTATAATTAGCACTTCTGCCTTTGTTTTTCTTCATGTGTTTTGATGTTCTGTTTACAGCTTGAGGTGTATTGCTTATATCCATTGACATAGTCTTCCTCACAGCGTGTGTGGCTCCGTGTACATCGTGAGTGGTGGTGGCACCACTGTGTGCCGAGTTCTGTCTGTACATGTGCACACACAGGTCAAACAACCTGCTCTTTCCTCATGGCACACTCACAGATGTAGCTCTATTTTATGTAGTATTGGGTGACCTGTTTGGTTCCTTCAGCCAGGTGTTTGTGGTTTGTTACCATGAAGGGGAACAGGATTCCATGCCTCAAGTAGTTCAGTTCTCCATATAAAAGGCTAGTTGTTTTATAGCTGAAAAATTGGAGAAACTCTTAAGTTAACCTTAGTACTCTTTTTCGTACTGGTTTGTAAAGTTGACACACATGCATTTGCACACATCTGTCATGGATTATTGTGAATTACACATTCAAGAGGGGTCTTCATGATCTAAATGGCATTATTAAATATTCACCTTAACTGTACAGACCATGGCAGCCAGAAATTGGTTGTGGGTACAAATAATTTTTCAGCCTGTCTGTTCTTAAGACAAAAGCAATAAAGCAAGCTATTATTTAAATTGATAAAAGATGCAAACACAGCTTCCCTGGGTTTCTAGATTTATAGTAAAAGAATAAATATTTCATTGGTGATACTAATTAAAGATTGGTCAAAGATTTATCTATGTCTTTTAGTTCCAATATCTATCAGACCTGATTAGGAAAAGTAACGTTTGTAGTACTGTCTACTAGCTGGAAAAAAAAAAGTTCCATGAAACCCACTTTACCAGATAATGTTTGTTTTATTAGCTTTTTTTCAGTGAGGCATTGGTGAAGAATTCAAGAAACTAGTTTCTGGTAGGAAAAAAATGAGTAAGAATTAATAAGAACTAATTTTTTAAAAACTCAGACCTGTAGTGTGGCAAATACTGTATCAGGGGAAAACTGTTAGAAAACTACCATTTTTGTAATTGATTTCCATGTGGATAATGGATATACACTGAGGAATGGAGATAGATAAAGATCTCAATAACAGGCAAAAATTAAGTAAAGCCTAATGGTAATATCTTACGCCCTTTTTTGTAATATCCAATCAAAAAAAAGAACCTAGAAATACATTTTTGTAGTGACACTTTCTAAATTATAAACCTGGGATTTCCCTTATTTGATCAGGTTGAAAATCTGTCATTCTGCTATGTTGTTTCCATTGGAGATTGAATAACTGATTCTTTCAAGACAAAGCATACAAGTAATTAACATCCCTTATGCAGTTAATATTTGGAGAGTGGGGGAATATTTTTTCCAAATGTTCTTTAATTCTCTGGCAAGTTGATAAGGCATATTCTCCTGTTTTACCTAACTAGTCTTAATTCTGGTCCTTTCTTATCCGAGTGCTGAATCTATCAGCCCACTTGACTGCGGGATTTGGCCCAAAAAGTATTGAGGTCAGATAGTAGCTTGGAAAAAAAGCTGCCAGTGCTTTTCTTTCTTCTTGTGTTACATATCTGGGAACCTTTTGTAGGTCTTCTTTTTCTGTCTCAGACCTAATTTTTTAAAAAATATAAGCTTTAATTGAATTTTTTGTATCAGAACTAAAATAATAAATACAATGAAGATACTTGTTGCTGCAGGAATGTGTTCTGTTTTCAAATTTTTTTTCTTTTTTCCATATTAGTAAAAATTCTTTAGATTTAATAAGTTCAATATAGCCACAATCTGGTTGATATATTAATGAAGAACTTAGTTCTGGATATTTTTTCAAGAGACCCAAATAGATAAACAGATCAATCCTGGAATTTATTTAAAAAGCAACTACTCCTCTCTGTTCCAGGAAATAAAGTTCAGAAGTTACATAAAGCCTCTTCTACAAATGGTTTATTCAGACTATACTGTTTTCGTTAGTGAAAATACTGAGTAACTGTTGGTTTAAACCATGTCTTTAGTGACCTCCACAAACTAGGTTCCTGCATGTGTTCACCATAAATTCATATTTAAATTTCAAATGAGCTAAATAAACAGTTACGTTCAGATAAACAGATGATTTGTTCCTCTCATGTTATATTAATATTAGTATTATGGAGTCTTCTATACCCTTGCTTTACTTCCTGACTAGCTGATAATTGGGTTGGCAGAGTATACCTGGGGTCATCTTGTTTAGCTTATCTGCACAAGAGAAAGAGTGGCAAATAATAAGCGAAAGCAGCAATAAAATAGTGGAAAAAAAATGAAAGGAAGATTTAATCTTTGACCAATTTGAAACATATCCTAGAGAATCCACGGAGAAAAAGATAAAGTGTGACTATGAGTAAGTTAACTAAAACACATTACAGTGTGTGAGAGCAAATGGAGTTAGTCCATTGTACATGTTTAATTTCCTATTAGTCTCTGGCGTTTACTACTCTGGTCTGAGTTGGGGCATCTGTAAATTCAGTTAAATACAGTGCATTGTCTAAACATATCACAGCTCCAATCAGTCACCCGGGCTGCTGATAAGAAGCCTCTTGTATTATTGAATCTACAATAGGGAGGCTCTGCAGGCACAAAGATAACAGCTAGGTATTTCACTTTAAGTATGAGAAAAAGCAGTGACTCGCCTTTGCTGCTGCAGCTCTGACATTTATTACTACTCCCTGATTTGTTTTATACTACTGATGTGAATTTGGTTTCAAGTGCTTTATATCTCCTCTTATTCTTAAGAGCTCTATCTGGAAACAGTAAGGAAAAACAAGCAAACCAAAATCAACTTTCATGATATTGCATAGATAGCAACAACTTGAGCACTTCCTAGTGCTTTAAGAATGTCTTGCTGCTTTCATGCCTAAAGGATGAAACAGAGGCTTTTGTTTATTCTTGCACCGTTTCGTTGCTTTTGATTAAAGGGATTTCAGTGATGTTGCTTTAGAAATGAAGCTGCTGAAGAGAAAGTGTGAATCTGGCTGTAATAGTATGGGATTTAGACTTTTCAACTGTTTTAATAGTTCTTTCCTTAGAGCCCTTGAGTTGGAAATAAAATAATCAGCAAGTCCCATCAGGAGATGTCGATGCCGATAGAAGTACGCTGGCGACATGTGCAGACTGTGTTAAATACAGAAGGAATCTGTGGATAAATACGGGATTGACGGTGACCATCTTTCAGGGTCATGTTTCTCTATTTAACAATGTCTTTTTGGTCATAAATTTTTCGCAGACTTCATGTGTTTAGGATAAAATTTCTTCTGTCCAAATATACACTTGTATGCCTTATTTTCTGTAACATATATATGTATTAGTAATTATGTATTATTACTATCACTATATCACTATTAATACACCAAGGGTATATATATACACACAGCAGGTCTATATATAACCAAGAGTATTGATATCTATCATATCATAGATAATGGAACATTTATGTGCTATTTATTTACCTATAAGCTACATTATATTTAAAAATCAGGAATTCTAATCCTGAAATGTCACACGAGATAGATTCCTATTGTTTCTCCCTTCTAGAAAGATGCCTATTCTTATACTACAGTTAATATATTTGGTATTCTTAACTTATTGGTGATTTTATAGGTTTTCTTTATGGTTTGATACATTTATATGGAGCCATACATGGTTTTTCAGTGACTTTGCAATAGAAAGTTTGTAGCTTCTCAGATATTAATTATTCATTTCTTGAAGCTTCTTTTGTTGTACACATATGTTGAATTACAGCTGTATTTCTTAATGTAGTTTGCATGCGTTTGTTTAGCCCTGTTATACCTGTTTTATTATAATAAGTTTTATTTCTGCTGCCATCTAAGAGATTACTGCATGAAGTTCAATTTACTAGTTGATGCTACAAAAGTAAAATTTCTAAAGGATATACCCCAAAGATAAAATAACGTCATCAAACCCCCCAGCAAGATCCCTGATAAGCCCAAAACCAAAACAAGCAAGGAAGCTACTAAGATTTTCTTCCATCCTTTGAGCCAAGACATTGCAGAATGTTACACAGATGCAGGTTCTGAAGCAAGTTAATGCTCTTGTACTGCTGGGTAAAAAACAGATCTGATTAAGCATTCAGCATCTTGTCTCTTTGACTGCTCCTAGCAGAGTTTCTGGTAGCAAATACATCGTGGCTCTCTCTGTAACTAAGATTCAGCAAAAATTCAGCCAATTTACGGCTGTTTTTAACTTTCTGCATAAGCTTAAATCCTTTCTGTGTTCCACCAAACACAATTAAAAGGCACTCTTGAGTTGGTCTGTATGTTCAGGAATGTCAGCTGATGGGCTTCTAAGGGAATTCCATGTGGTCAGCCCCTGTAGAGAGGCAGTCACAGTCATACATATTCTGGAGGACAGAAGGGATGTTCAGGACTTATTTGTGACAGGAAACAAAAATTATGAAAAGCCTTTTCCTGGGCATTGCAAAATTAAAATATGTAGTATTGCAGTGTTTTCCCCCCCTTGCTTTTAAATAAAGCGCAATTATTACAAGATTTTTTGGTTTGTACCACGGATTATTTGCAAAGCTGGTGTTCATTCGTGTTTGTAAGCTCACAGAGCTGGGCTTTATTGTTTCTGATACAGTGAGCATCAAAGGTATGGCTAACGTGGCAGGCCAGCACATTGCTCACAGCGTTAAATGTAAGAGTGAAGCTTTGTGCAACCAAACATAGACACAAGGAGAAGCAAGCAGCTAAAGGAGGTGGCAGGTAGGAAAATTGCAAAGGGGAAAGTGCTACCAGTTGATGATAAAAGCAAAGTCAAGGGTGGCGATTAGGCTGCAAAAAAACAGTAAGTGCATTCGTGCTAGGATATAAAATTGCTCCCCGGAGACAAAAAATTCGAGGTGTTGCCATGCCTTTAGAAACAGCTCTTAATTTTGTAGCATAAAATGTCAATCACTTCTAACCATGGATACAGCCCCTAGTGCACACCAGCAGTGTTAGGCAGGGATCCCTCTAGTGAGATTTGTGGTGGAGACCAGGGATAGATTGCACTTACTCTAGTCAAAGGTTGAAATTACCAGGGAAGGCTATGGAGGATATTCATTTAACGAGAATTCACCAAAGCCAAAATTCTGAATGGCTAGAATTGTAAAAGGTAAGAGGAATCATGAATTGAGAGTGATCAGATATGAAATATTCCGATCTAGCAAAGCCAAAGTTGATTAGAACACAGTTTTACACAAAAGCACAATCATTTCCAACTTCTCATTGAGGATTAGAAGTATTAAAAATTATGTTCCCTCACGGTTTTCTTGAAATTTAGAAAAGAGAGCTACCAGAACAATTCTAGAGATTGTAGGAGAAACACTTCAGTGAAGTTTCTTCAGTGTGAATAATCAGTTTTGTAATGGCAGTGCTTGTTTTGGTGTGTTTTCAGCTTAGCTCTTGTTATTCATTTAACCTCAGTTTTTGTGTTGGAAGAGACTAGTTACACTCCAGGTTAATTTGGTGTTGTGTTAAGTGGAAAACTAGGATCAGCAGAGGTTTACCTAATGGAAATTACCTATTGCAGTTGTTGCCCAGCCCATTTGGAGTCTGTCAACATTGCCAAACCAGCATCCATATTGGCGTATCTTGAAACACTGGCATCATCTGTGCCAGCATTTCATTATCCACTGTGTTACAGGTTGGTTACAAACGTATGTCAGGGTTGTTTGGAAAGCTTGTGAGGTGTTTGTGTGGACTGGCCTCCAGTTTCTCCCATCAGGTAACTCCTAAATTTTCACAAACATCTATGTATGTATTTGGCCTTGCTGCTGGAATTGTCCTTGGCTCAGGGCAATAGAATGGGACAGTCTGTTTCCTGAGAGTCAGAAAACTAAGAGACATCTGTGTCATGCAGATACTGAGGCTTGATCCACAAAAAAACCCCATACTGCTCTCCCACTCACTTATGTTACTCCATACAATTACAAAGGTGACTGTGAAACAACCTCAGTGCAAGTGTTGGACCTCCATTAAAGTCAGCCTGGTAAGCAGAAACTTCTCTAATGTCTTCTTTGTCATGGTGAAGTGGAATAGTGTCAGTCTCTGTGCCTTGGCCCAGCTCCAGTATGAATGTGTTGCAATTTTTCATTGAATATTTCATATGACATCAGTAAATTTGTAATTAAAAGTTAATGTTACTCATTTATCAATATAAGTGGTGAGTACTTTTTACTAGTTGATAAGCACCATAACGTGGAAAACACAGAATAATCACAATTTTTGAAATAGGTTTTTGTGAGAGCAAAGTTAATTGTAGGGGGTACGAGAGGGAAGGAGAACTAAAACTTTGAATTTCCTTTTGTAAACAAATCAAGGGCCAAATAGATTGGAACTCTCTTCTGTTGAAAGACAGTATATGGGATATGAATAACCAATTTTTCTTCAGGTAATTCAGCTGATTTTTTTTGTTTGTTTTTAAAAGGTCCCAAGGTCTTTCTCTTCCCTAGTAGACAGCCTCTACCTAGGTATTAGCAGTTTGAGGAAGATTAAATTGCACTTTCATAGATTAGGATTTGTTAACAGATGTGGTTATTGGTACTGTGTGCTTTCCTAATCCCTCTTCAGTATTGGTGCATCTCCAACCTTACCAGTTTAATTAACATTGAAATTCTCATATTATTTTGGTGTACTGATTACAGGCAAAGACTAAGTGGAAGTCAGTTTGGTATCCCAAGAGACTTCAGTGTTAACAATGCAGGAAGATTTTTTTTTCCATTTCTCCCCCTTCCTGAACTCCAGATAAGCAGTAGGCCCCAGTTAGATTTCATTACTATCACGCACTCTTCATGGTCATCTTTTAATATTTGAAAGGATCATTTGTTAACTGGAAATGGTCAATTTTTTTTTCTTTGGCTTTTGAAATATAATTTTCAATTTTTAATTTGATTCATTTAGATGAAATCATTAATCAGGGTTGAAACTGAGTTAATTTTCTGGAAAATAAATGAGGTTGTTAGAGTGAACGTTATTAAGTGGGCTCTTTGCACGAAAGGGATAATAGCTGAAAATATGGAAGACTTTGAGAACTGTAGCAGTTGAGGGATGAAAAACAGAAAGGTTTTTTTTTTCTAGCTAAGTGCAGTAATTTTTTAAAGGAAACTAGGCATAAGAGGAATATTTCAGAACTATCATTATTAAAGTAAGCATTATAGAGTAAATAACCTAAATATATATGAGTTAAAATCCTGCAGAGCCAGGGTATAGATGGTGATTCTAAAAAATGTTCTATTTTTACAGAACAGTGTGCTCCTCCTAAATCTTAGTATTTGCTGTTGCAAGCAATGCCCACTTGATTTTTGAGACAGAGAAACACTGTTCTCAGTAGTTCAGCGGAGGTAGAGCCATCCAGGTAGAAAGCAAGCTTTAGTAGACAGGGAGTACGGGCCACTAAACCATTTTTTTCAGTCTGACCCAAATTCAGCTCTTGGCCTTGAGAGGGTTCTGTTTGCTTATTCTGTGGAGTTTACTGCATGATATAAAGTGATTAAGATAGCCAGCAAAATCTCTTAGAAACACAAACCAAAGAACAAGGGATTGGACTAGACAAGCAACATCATACATTTACCATGCAAGTTTATTTCAGTTAACTACAACATTTGTTTTGCATTGTTTCCTAATGCCATCTACTTTCTGCTAATCTTCTATTTAAAACCATGGTTTGTTGGTTTTGGGGTTTTTTTCTGCCCTGGAAGATAGGGCTGCCTCGTCTGTTCTGATAGGAAAGAATTTCTTCCCTTCAAGTGCTCTAGTCTTTGCTCAAGAGCTATCGTAACACTAAGCACTTAGTGGCCTTAGGTCAAAAGTTTTGATGCAGCATTACAAGTCTGTTTAGGTTTTCTTTAATGCCTGTGTGCTCGTTAAGGAGCATTTTGAAGTTTGTTACTGGGAATGAAAGATAAAATCTGTAGGTGCCTTAGCCAACAAGGTGTTTCCTTGTAGTTGTTTTTTAACTGCCCTGTCCAACAGGATATTAAATACTGCCGAGGGAAACAGGAGTACATGCCATGCCAAAAAGAGACTTCTCAAATGGAGAAAGGTGGAAAAGTTTCTGCAGTGGAGCAGAAAGTCACATAGAAGTGAAAATTATTCTGGAATATAGTTATTTTACTTTTGTGATGTGCCTTTCCCTGATAAAAGAAGAGAGGGAGTAATAATGATCTAACTTGGTTTAAGCTTGAAATACTCTTCTTTTTAAAATATAAATCTCAGTATAAGTTCACATTTCCTTTCCCTTTAAAAAGGGACGAACAGCAGCAAACAAATCTGAATCCTGGCAGACACGGAAGTTGAGTTTGTATATCTCCTTTGCTAACAAAGTTAACTACAGAGGATAACTACAGGCTTTTAAATGTCTAAAATAGTATTTGAAAGATGGCTATTTTAAGACTGAGCAGAACAAATGTTGATTTACAATTTCATTTTCAGTTACATCATCATGATGTAATAAATCACAGTGATGTAACAGCCTCAAGTGAACAGAGTATAGCATGTTAAACCAAAACAGCATTTGTGTGCTATAAATATTCTTGGGCAGTGCTAACTGATTTTGAGCTACAGGAAGGAGGTACCTCTCTTCTAGAGTAAGAGAAGGTCCTGAAGTCCCTACACATGATTAAGATCAGTCACTTAGCATCAATTAGTCAATTGCAATTAGTTACTACTAATGGGTTTTGTATCCAGCCTTCATTGTAGACCCTACCTGCTAATAGGAACAGATTAGTGGCTCAGCCAGGGAGGCCAGAGGCCCCAGTTCTTAGTAATATAATTTATTATTAAGAATAGTAGGCTTATGGTAGTATTATGTAGATGCTATGAGAGAATGAAGGGGGCCTGCTAAATCTCAGTAACTTAGTTCTGTACCTTTGAAGTCAATAAACTGCTGTAAATAGCAGAAGCAAGATCATGCCTGTATTGTGCCGTGAACTTACTTTCGGATCTATCATGCACACGCCTTCAGGTTTAATTGTTTTGTTTTCGATATGTAGAGTATTTTGGGATGCAGAAGCTATTTCTCATAGGATATATTGACAGAACTTTTTAAAATCATTCCAATTTTAAATCAGGTTTTGAGATGTTCATGTTGAGAATGCATTTGTTATTTTTGCGTGACTTACAGTTTTGCTTCTTGATTTGGTTGTAATACTGGCTGCTTATCTCACAATTCTACAAAATGTCCAGAATCTATCATGAGCCATGTCGGACTCTCAAACTCACAAGTGAGTAAGGTTGGCATAAAGTTATTTCCTAACCAAGGCTGGGGCTTTTCCATGACTTTGCGGTATTTGGTACTCATGAATGTAAAATAGCTTGTGGCAGGGAGGGCATGAGGGAGCATGAAGATGGGGTCAGGGCAGAAAGATGGCAGGAAGTGTCACAGTGGTGGTGTGTAGAGAAGGACCCACTGGTCAAGCTGAGCATGTAGGGATGCCACAGTTACTAAACAGCACTTTGCAGCTTGCTTGGAGGCAGCTCCTGACAGGTGGCTTTGCTACTGCCTGTGATTTCAGAAGCTGAGTCTGTGAAGCCATATCAGACCGTCTCCTAACTCCCCCTTCCTTTTTCTGTGGTGTAGTCCAGCTTTCTGTTTCTGTTTTCTTTGGTGTTTAGTCCTGGACAGCTTCGTATTTTCTTCAGTGTTTTGTGGTATCTTTGGACATGGCTATTTCTAATCCTTTCTTTCATCATGAAGTTTCTTAAAGGGAAAATTGTGTTGCTTTTGTTATGTAAAAATATAACAGAAATTTGCTTTAATTTTGGATATTCTGCCCTCCAATGATCATTTGCAGTTTCTGGATGACATTTAGTGTTTGTCTTAGGATGATGTTAAAACAGTCAAGGCTTCATTACAAACTTACTTATATTAGAAGTCTTTCCAGTCAGGAAAGGCTGCTTTATTTCCCTCTGCTTTGTTATTGACTCTGTTTTCAAAGTGTGCCATTAGACCTCTTTAACAATGAGAAACTTGCTATCTGAAACTGCCCCAAACTTAGGAGGGGCAGCAGTGAACGGCAGTGTTGGTCCTCTGAACGTCAATCTAGAAATAGTAATAGCAGTGGTAATGTGGTAAGGGTAAACACTGGAAATCGTCTGGAAGAATGGCACCATTCAGAGAGCACCCTGAGGGAAACCCATCTAAAACTCTTCAAGAATTTTTGCAGAATGATCACTCCTTGCTCGCACATATCTTCCCTTTCTGGTAAGTTTTAACTGCAGACACCTGTATTAGTTGGGCCTTCACCTTGTGCTGAACGAGATGTTCTACTTCTTCAGTGCATTCCTGATGTGGACAGACTGGGAATCTGAGACCAGCAAATAATTTTTGTTTGAGTGGATTTTGAGCCAGATGTTAAATGGTAGGAATACCTGTGCCTTGAGCCGTTGCTCACTTGGTTCTCCACCTGGCCAGCTACAGCTGATGGAGAAGCACAGCATTTTAAGAGAGGGACAGTTAATTGCTTTGTTCCTAAGGATATATTTTGTATAAGCTTTTGAAAATATAACAGTTTTTTGTATCCACTACAGAGTAGTAGCTATCTGTTTAAATGAATTTATCTATAAAACCCAGCAGCAGGGAAGTATTTGTAAGTGTTTGTTTTTCTTTCATGTCTCCTTACTGTGCATCAAACAGTGCCAGGAATTGGACATTCAGTAAGTAGTTAGGATGTCACTGAATGAAACATGTCAATTCAGGTTTGGCCCGAGTCATTCTGTACACAGATGCAAACATATGCCACTGATTGCAAAAAATTTTAATTTATTTGCTGTTTGGATAAGGAAGCTGAAGCTGTGATTCACATGTTTCTGAACTGAGTGCACTGGGATGGGATAACCATCTGTCCTGAAAGGGAGATGCTCGGCTATGTGTGCCTACTGATGGTAACATGGGGTACTGGCTAGCAGTCCTATCGAAGCAGTTGCCAAAGGTTTAGGAGTACACAAATAAAAATGAGTTAAAGTGACCATTTTTAAGGGGCTTCTGAAGCTTTTAAAGAAAAAGCAGTGTTTGTGAGCGCAATAGTCCTGCTTCAAGTTCCTTATTTCAAGCTAAGCTTACCAATTTAATTTTAATCCCTTTCAAACGCCTTGGTCATGCTTTGAAGATAGCAAATCGCCCCCTCAAGCTCTGAAGCTGAGCACTGGCCCTTTTTGTTTCCACAAGCCGAAAATAAAGTGTTCACATGAGCTCATTTACAGAGAGTAGAGCTGGCAGCCTTATCAGGAGAGGAGAAAAGAGCTCTGAAGATGAAAAGCTATTGCTGTGACAGAGGTCTTTATTAGGTTGGGCAGTAATGGAACGTAGTGTACACGGGATAAAGTGATGGCTACCTAGAGCATTTAGGGAAAGCCAGAAGAGTAATAATGTTTTATGTTGTTCTTAGACTGCCTTCTTTGGTGATCCCTCTGGCCTAGGGATGTTTGGAGTGAAAAAGGGGACTATGTAAACAGAATACTGTCTGCACAATCTACAGCCTCTGCTGGTCACAAAAAAGAGTGAGTCAGAAAAAGTGAAGATCAGTCATTATGTAGTTTCATAATTACTCAGCATTCCCTGTTGTGGCAACCCTCTGCTATAGAGTTTGCTAGGAGACAGACTTTGATTGAAAATCCCTTTATCCAGTTTCACACATATGTCAAATCCCATTTACAACAAATATTTCTGTTGTTGAAATTCACATATTTCAGGACAATTTTTTATATAACACAGATGATATACAAGATCAGCTTTATACTGATAATAAAGTTTAATTCCACTCATCTTCCCTCTGTCATTGACAACCTGTATGGCTCATTGTGGTTTTTACTTCAGATTTTTTCCTGTTCATTTGTTAGATTTCCTTCTTCATTAAAGAGTGTGTCCTCTTGGTAACCCAGAATAAAGCCATAGCAACATTTTGTAGGTAACAATGTCTTCACAACCTAAACCCATTAGAATTAGTGGCATGTTAGCTAAAAGAAAAATAATGGATAACTACTTGTTTCTGTGATTCTTATAAATTTCACAGCTGCTATGAAATTCAGATAGAGACCTGTATTGCTTTTATGGGTATCTCTGCCCCCCAGTAAAAGCAAAAAAGGCTTTACTTGAAGTTTTGAATTGCCTTCTTTAATGCCTTTAAACAATAGACCCATTTCTTCATTTAATTAAAACAGTAAAAGTTGTGGCTCAACCATACAGATTGACAGAGGATTGTAATTGATTTGGCTCATTTCTTTTTTCTTAATCACAATTAACAATAAAACACAGTGCATTTTGCTGGTGAAGTGACTGAGTAAAAAATAATGAAAAAGAAAGATAAATGGCAGTAATACTGCTTACATTAATTAGGAGGGTATGTTGGATATTATGCTGGAAGAAGTTTGCAATTGGGCTTTTAGTGGCATGGGAGTTTCAGTTGCAGTTTTCTCTGAGTAAGGACTGCAGGCATTTGTTCATCAGGAAAACTGTGTGAAATTGCTGGATCCTAATAACAGATCTTTGTGCAGTGGAACATGGCACTGATCTCTAAGTGTATCCTCAGGTAAACTGTTCCATAATAAAGAATAAAGTGTGATGGAAAACCTTCTCTTGAAAGACAGACTTAGCAATTTTTTCCTGGGCTGTGTCAAGTTCCTGTATTTGAATGGAAAAAAAAGCACCGGTATTTATTGGTCCTACATCCAAATGAAATTTTCAAAGGGTTTTCGACAGTTGTACATCCAAACTGGAAGGGAGGGAGAACATGTCCACAATCCAACAGACTTTTTATATGAGCTTCTTACACCTTTACAATAGTTTTGTTCCTTCACTGTCCTTACTTTTTTGCTAATCAGTATTTAGTCTGCTTCCTCACATTAATAATGTAAGTTGAAGCTAGCACTAAATAACCCACTTTTTTTTTCGTGGTATCTATTGATGAATGAAAAGGACATGAAGGAATTCTTTGTATCACCCTAGCTATTCTCAGTGGAGGAATTACTAGTCTAGCCATTGATCCTTGCCATTGGCAGGATCGACTGTGTTGCAATTGCATGTAATAAGATATGCTTTCTGTCCTCATTTCCAAACTGACGTAGTTTTACACTTCTTAAAATCAAATAATATGCATTAAGCAGTTTGGCATTGTACTTTTGTGAATCGCCATTCATTTCAGGATTCATGACGTGTGAGGAGTATCTCGAAAGTGTTTGATTATGGCCCAGTTCAGCAGCAATAGTCTGAGATGAGCACGTAAATCTCTCTCACTGTGGGTAGCATTGGTTCGTGCAGCTGCCAGCACAGGCAAAATTCTTCACTGATGCTTCAGCCCTCATGTGCAATATAGTTAACCTGCTTGTTTGTTTGTTTGTTTCTGTTGTGAAGTACGTTCATGGTAGAAACTTTTATTTTCAATTCCCTTTTAAAGCTCAGCACATTGAGCCTCCCTTTCTTATGCACATGCTGCCAGCGGAGGATTGTCTCTAGATAAATTATGTCCTCTCTTTCTTAAACAAGATTAAAGAGCTTCTCTGGCTATTAAGTATCCAGCACTTGAAATCTCAGTCTGTTTAGTTCACTGTGGCAATTGCCAACTATGTGGAGCTCTGATGAGGATTGTATACCTTAGTGGTACAATGTACAACATGGTTGAAGAAATGTAAAGCATAGAGAGCATTTTTTGATGTTCAGTACAAAGATGAAAATCCATTCCTCAGAGTAGAATCAATAGAATGGGACAAATAAAAAAGAAGCATATGAAAAGCTTTTTTACTCTGTCTTACGTATTTATGTAACTACAAGTAGAATTTCCTCATCTTTTAATTAGATAGGTTTAAAAATGAAAAAGCCCATGCAGAGGTTTTAAAACTTATTTTGGTTCTGTTTTGTGGAAATGATTTTGAATAAAAAATGTGCTACACTGTTTCAGACGTAGTAAAGGTGCCAGTCAAGATCGCAGAATTCTGGCTCTGATTTTATTTTAGGTTTAGGATTTTTTTGATGTGGAATTAGTAATCTTTGGTCTGTTGAAGTTATACAAAAGATTTACTTTGAATGTAAAAAGAAAAGTTTGTAAATATAATTTTTGCGGTGCATTCTCATATTTTTCTTTTGTGGGCTCATAATTTAAAGGTCCAGTTAAAACTAAAATTCTGCTGGGTTGATGGATTTAGGATATATTTCGAAGTTTCCTATTGATCTAGTGCTTAACTGCAAGTTAACCTAGTTTCAAGAAATATGCAAATATCATCACTGAGAGAACAGCAGACCCCACAAAAATTTGGCACAAAGTAGAGATGTTTATTACACTTCCACTCTTTGTGGATAGTTTGAAAAGAAGATCACGGAGCAATCTAAAAGGAAAGGCATAGGGTGGAGAGAATAATAAAGAGATATCAATCCACCACACCACACCATCTCTGACACAATGGCATGACAAGTGGAAAATAACTTAACTCTGTAAAATAGGGAAAAGGCAGTAAAAAATGAATTGTGTTACAGTTTCTAAAACCTGCCTCAATTCAAGAAACAAATGCTCCTGAGCAATGCCAAGGTGTACGATTTTCACATAAATCTCACATGTCAGCAAATAGGAAACATGTAAAACCCTGAGAAACAGTGTCAGAAAATAGCAGATTTGTTAAGACCTCTGACTTAAGAAGGTCCCATCTCCAGTCCCAAAGGCCTTCCTCATAGGACCCATCCTCAGTGCCATGTGTTCTGATTTTCTCCAATAAACCATATTCCCAGAAAACATAATGATATTTCCTATAACTGATGCACAATTTTGCTGTATATAAGTATAATTTGAGGTATTTTCTTCAGTGGTCAGTTGCTTCCTTTTCTCCAGGTTTAACTAAGTTAATGCTTCAAGGAAGAACATTTGAATCGGTTTCCTTTGCAAATACAGGCAAGTTGTTATTCCTGTTATGTCACTTTATAGTGATGCAATAAAATGTGCTTTCTTGTTCAGACTTCTCTGTATGTTTTTGTACCATTCTTCTGAATATATCATGTCCGGATTAAAATTAGTAGAAAAGAAGCTTAAACATCTAAAAATGGATCCAAATTAAATATTTTCTGGAACAAATGAACACATTGCAGAAGGAGGTTCTGATCCAAAGAAGAGGTTCTAAGGTCAAGGAGAGGGAAAGAAGAAGGGGGAAGAAACAGATTTGTTTTGTTTAAATAACAGTCCTAGGTACAATTTTGGATCTTGGGAGAGTAATGTGGAAATGCAGCAGTGGGCAGAATCTAAATGTGGAGAACTGAACCACACAGAGACTTTATTTTCCAATAGCTCCCCATACCTTCACTTCTTGGGTTTAGTTTCCTGTATTTATGTTCAATAATTGCCTTTGTAAGGCAAGATAAAAGAACGAGTAAGGAATTTTGACTCTTAGCTTTTATTAGTCATTAAGCAATGCAGTGTCATTGGTGTGAGTAACTCTGTGCTGTGCAAAGCACATCCAGCCTTTAGTGATCATTTTCTGAAGAGTTCCTCTGGAGAAAGAGAAGTGTACTCACTGCAGGCCATTATGGATCTTGTAATCTCCTTTTCCTTTAAACCTGTGTCTATTTTTCTGATCGCAGAGTGACAACAATGACATTTTTTTCATGAGGAACTCATAGAACCCAGGGAATTCATCTACACGTAGGCACAATTTGACTGCCATTTGTACCAGTTCAGAAGTTAGAACTTATAGATATATGTGCATCTGTTTCTTTGTGCCTTCTTTGGTCAGATCGAGTAGAATAGATTAGTAATAAAAATAAATTCTATGTGTCTTTCCTTTAGATATCATTTATAGTTTCATAATCTGGCTTTCAAAGGAACAAAAGAAGCCGTGAAACTAAATGATGGTTATGCTAAATGCATTTCTGGTGCTCTTGGCAATAGTATCAAATAAATAATTTTCATGTGATCTATTTCCACTTTGCATGAATATTTTGAGTTGTGATTGTCCTGCCTTGACCTGATCATGTCACTGTCTTCCTATGATTACAAAGATACATGAACGTTTCAAGTAAAATCTTCCATGAACTTGCCTATATACTTTGACTATATAGGGAAGAAAAGAACTTAAAATTGCAGAATGTTAGGAGAATTTGCATTGAAATGATCGTTTCAGAAGGCAAAAGAACAGTATCCTTAGTAATTCCATATTTTAGTGTTTCAATCCAAAAACAAAAAAAGGAAGAAAAATAGTCCTAGAAGAATGCCCTGTTCAAATATGTTGGGAGGAACTACAGTAACAGGTGAAAGGGCACCGCATATGTAATGGAAAGAGACATTGGAAAAGGTGTTTCATGATACGTCTGAGGCTCTTCTTGCAAGAACCTTTGGGTTTCTAATAAAGATGCAATATAGTTCTACTGTTACTGAATTTTACGGTGATCTAGTGGTGATCACAGAGTCATAGAATCATAGAATATGCTGAGTTGGAAGGGGTCATCGAGGCCCACTCCTGGCCCTGCACAGGACACCCCAGGAGTCACAGCCTGTGCCTGAGAGCATTGTCCGAATGCTTCTTGAACTCTGTCAGGCTGGTGCTGTGACCACTGCCCTGGGGAGCCTGTTCCAGAGCCCAACCACCATCTGGGTGAAAAACCTTTATAACCATGAGAAAAGGGGATGTTGCAGTGGAAACAAACACAATTTTGAACCAAACTGTACACATACTTCCTGGTCAAGTTGCTCAAAACCTGTCCTTGGAAGAAGATTATACACATTTGCTCAGTTTGGAGGTGCTAGTTTTGAATATCTTTAAATACTCTTCTAGGTTTCTATTTGTGGGTTTGTTTCATTAAGTTATTTTATACATAACCTATCATGTTTTTACTCAGTAAATTCTACTCATGAGTTTTAATGTCTTTTAAATTGGATGTTACATTCCATAGGAATGTATAGTGATATGTTTAAAAGAAAAAAGAAAGAAAGAATGAATGAGTCCACTGTATGTGTTTTAATGAAGGGAAGAGAGCTCTGGGACATAAAGCAGAATTCTTTGAAAGCGACACAGTATTTGGAAAAAAATACAAAGTCAATGAAAGTAAACTCTTGGCTCTTCCTGCCCTTAGAAGTAGCTCTGGAGAAATGTGCAGACTTCAGTAGACCTGTAATAGATTTGCAATGCATTGAGTGAGAAGACCTTGGTCTCCTGTTTGGTAAATATTCTTTTCATGGCCCCTAGAAAAACAAAATATGCATGTGTTTAGCATTACACATGGTGAATATTCCCATCGAGATCTGTGTTCAGAGGGAGAGTAGATATGTATCAATTTAAATAGACTGTGCTTGTCAGGAATTACTGACTTAAAACTATTTTTTTAAAATTCTGCATCTGTTAAAATTCTATATAAAAACAATTTATGAGGAAATTTTATGCTTTATTTCCTCTTTTAAATAATGCTCATGTAATTATGTCACCCAATTACTTGTATTAACATACCCTTGTACACTGTACAGGTTTTCTTCATAGCAGTTGCTACTACAATTTAAAGAAAAATATCTCAGACAAGCATCTTTTATATAAAGGCATTTTTAACAGGGAGGAGTTGTTTCTTGTGTAAAAGAATAATTCTTGTGACAAAAATTTTTGACCTTTTTTCTCTTTGTTTTGTTCATTTAGGCCAGCTAAAATTACATACATATTCATGTATTTTAATAAGAACAAAGCATTACTCTTGGATATTTTCCATAAATTTGTTCTCATAAGCAATTTGATAGACATCTACTATAAGTATAATGGGGGAAGTTTGCAGTAAATCAGTCTGCCTGGTTTAGAAAACTAGAATTTATTAACCCATTTCCCAAAGGCCCAGTGCTACCTGTGAGATTAGAAGAAAATTGTCACTGTTTCTGTTTTAGAGCAGGGGCACTTTATAATCAGACTATATGTGTAATTGTTTAAAAATGTATTGTGTTTTATTGAAGTGAAATCAATTTACCTCATAACATTAATTGTTTATAACATTATAGGCAGTCAAAAAGTCTGGCAAATGCTGAGCATATTTGTAGTTATGTTTTTCAGCTGGGATTTTCTGCATAGGCTCTGATCCATTCCTGTTGCTAACCACGAAAGAATTTTCGATATGCTGGTTAACCAATATGCTTCTGTATGGAAAGCTTCTAGCAGTAGTATCAATGAAGTGGCATCACTAATAAACCTTCCATTAATTGCTCAAGGAGTACCTCGAGATGAGACTCAGAGGCCACAGGTGGGGTACCCCGTCACTCCAGTGTGTCAGACAGAATGTCAGGTTGTGAGGCTGGCAGGGTATGTGAGCTGAGGTATGAATCACTCACATTCAGGACATGAATGAAGTGCTGAGCATGTTAGGGAGAATACTTAAAATTCACGATGAAGAGTTAGATTTTTTTTTCATTTATGGCCACAGGATTTTGTCTGTACCTGTTAACTCCTTGTGTGTCATTTTCATTTCCATTGCTTTATGAAGATGAAACACAAATATACACACTTGTTAGAGGAATTGTAAAAAATTAATCTTGTGTTCTTTTCACACTTTAGCTGATATCACCAGATATTATCTTAATATTTTTATGGATGTGTATATACAGTAATATCTCAGTGCTTTTTGTGTTAAGGGAAAAGAGGTGAGCATTGGAAGATTAGCCAGATAGTATGCATATTTTGATCTTTCCATGTTCCACCACATCTGATAATTTATTTACATCTACCCATATAACTCAGTTGAAGGACTCCAGCCTTCTCTTGTAAAAGTAAATAAATTTAAAAATGTATTCCCTATTTTGCTCCTCATTTAACCTTAGCATCAGAACTTGATCAATTAATTTTGATGGTTTTCTGCTCAGTTTCACTGTCTGATTCTCATGTGTGCGCAATTCTTTGATAGTAGTATTCATGGAAGAACAGGGGGAATGTTATATACAATGAAGGAAAAGGCATTTTAAAAAGTTTTGTTTGAATAAATTTATGTAAATACAGAAATACCTATTTAAAAATGTAAAGGCTTTGAGGTTTGACAGCATTCCTTCAACCTAATCTTCCACTGACACCTGCAATAGTTTCAGTACTCAGGAAAATGTTGGGGCAAACGTTTGTACTGTGGATGGGATCATGGTCCTCTGTTAAAGGCCGTTTGTAAAATCCCTTCCTGGCAAGGGAAGGTTTTTACCTGCCACCTCCAGAAATCATAATATATGTAGAGAACAGATCTCCTCTTTTTGTTTCCATCTTTCAAAGCAATCATACAATTGTAATGCTACAATTGTAATAGGAAACAATTCCGCCACATTGACATTTTACGTAATTTTCTTTATTTTACTCTGCTACATCTCAATTTGATGCCTCTCTAGCCCCTACCTTTGGAAATTTGTTTTGTCGCTGAACAGTCATCACTTTAACACAGTGCAAATAATGAAACAAAAAACCTTACATTTTTTCTTCCACATGAATTCTGAGATTTTCAGGCAGAAGCAACACTGAACAAGAAGATGCTGTGATGTGCTATGGCAGTGCCTTCCAGTCTGAACATACTAACCTAGACCACTGGTTTTTTCCCTACCTAAATTGCAGACAAAGACTGTCCTTTTTAAAATAAGCAACTGCTCAGACAAATCAGAAAGGGACTAGAAACCCGGAATTTCAGATTCCTGACAGTCATAAAATGTGCCCATCTGTACTATGTACCCATGTAAGCCCCTGTTGAACTTTACTCTTGTAGCAGACAGAATTGTAAGAAACAGAAAGTTGCAGTACGTGGACAGGAAGTGCAAAGTACAGAAAAGCCAAAGACATCTGAAACTGGTAATATAAAATCTTTTATCTTGAGGTTAGAATTATCTTGTAGTTGTACTGCAAGATTACTCTGGGACTCAAAATGAAACCCTGCTGTTTAACTCCTATCTAGTCTTGAAAAACTTTTGCAAACAGAATAACAATACAGAAGGCAAAGCGTTCATGTTTTGGCTGACAGAAAGCCAAAAAGTAAGAATATCTACCACTTTTTCCGAGGCAAACTCGTATTTTCATATGAAGTCTATGCATAGGTTTAAAAGTACCCATTTTTTTAGCATCAGACTGGTGTACGTACTCATTAAATTACTTCAGATATTTTAAATTTCCATTTAGGAAACGTTCCTAAGGTTTCCATTGCAGTCTTCTGTATAAGTCAAATTAGTCACTTAGGCCGTAATTCATCTTAAGATATAATGCTGCTAAAATTGTGTTAGCTGCAAACAGAAGCTAGACGTGGTGTAAGCTTCTTGGGCTGTTCTCCTGCTGTGCTCCCTGCTCTAGATCCTGTAGAGCCATAAAATAGCGTGCAGAAAACAAAGGGAAGAAGTTTAGAATTTTGCCTTACATTTTGAGGAAGCTTGAAGGATCAAGTCTGAAATGGATGTGGTTCTACAAAGCATTATGTTGCTCTTTAAAAGAGTAAAGAAAAAGCAGGGAAGAATTGCATAGTGTTTCACCCAAATAAGTTTAGCTCATAATTACTTAATACATAAATATGAGAAAGATTGCAGAGATAGGGTTGTTATGGGTGTACTAAGAGAAAAGGCAATGTCAAAATGATGTTTTCATTAATAAGCCTTGAAGAAATCCAAAATTATGTGAGAACACATATATTTGCACTGAGGCCCATTTAGGCTCAAGTGGCATTATAAAGCCACCTTAGCTGTAAGGGTAAGTCTCACTTAATTTGCCAGATGAGTGCAATTTGGAAAGTAAATTTTGCTTGTTTTACTCTTGTATAGTTCATCACAGAATGGCTCCTCCTTGAGGAAGATGAGAAAGATTTGGTCCCAAAGGGGAAAAAAAATCTAACAAAAAGCCCTCCAGAGTTAGGGGGTGATATTTGTTAGGGTAAAAAACTTGATATTTCAGTGAATTTTACATCCGTTTTAAAGCTCTAGTATGATGAGCCGTCCTGGTGCTGTTCTAGCAGAATGAAATCACTTCGTGTAGGTAGAAATCCAAATTCTAAATGGGATGTTTCTTGGTCCCAATAGAACTGATATTACTTTGTATAACTGTTTCAACTCACACTATTAAGAACTTTCCCATGACTTCTGGATCACAGATTAATTCCAGAATCCCACATCCTCCAAGTCACTAACTGAAATATTGTAAAACTGCACATTATTGTATCTGAAAAGGGTATTGAGATCTTGTTCATGCTGGTGGTACTTCACAGTCCGATTATTGTAACGCATTTCATTTCAATCTTCCCTTCTCTCTTGAGAGTTGCCAGCAAATGGTCCAGAACTTCAGTTAGACTTCTTTTCTATTAGAGTTGTCACCAGCATAGCTCCTGAATTCTTTATAAGCTCTAGTGATGTGATCTAGAATACAGGCCTGCTTTTGACCTTCAGGCATTGGCATGGCCTTGCTCAAACTTACTTTTTGACCTTTGTGTCTCCTGACATTCTGTGCCCTCTCCTTGGATCATCAGCCAAGCTGCCTTTCCCGGTCTGGGCTTGTCACCTTTAAAGTAATGGTTACAAGTGTATTGATGCAGTAATGGCTTTACAGCCCAGCAAGCTCCACTTCATTAAATTGGTTGTAATTTGAACTCTGAAACAAGATAGCATCTTCTGTAATTATATTTAAATAAATTAAGGTTAGAACTGTGGTATTTAGTTAGTGATAGATTGCCTTTATTTATTCTTATACCTTGTCCCAGGACATTGTATGCATAATTAAAAAAATAAGGCATATACTCTCATACAGTATGGTTATGATATATAAGCGCATTGACATGAAATTTAATGGTGCAATTAGCAACAGTATTTTCTGTGTTATTCATAAAAGCTGTTGCAGTATTTTACGCTGCTTCCTAGTAATTAGTATATTAGTAATCCAGGTGATGGGGAGGGAAGTATTATGTAATGGTAACTGCTTCATTTCAGAAACACCAGGGCTTTATGTATATTCAGCCTTAGTTCTGCATTCCTTTTGCTTTGCAGTTTACAAATATGCACATTTTGCTGCAACACAGGCTCTTCCTCACTTTGGAAAAGGGAAGGAAAAGAAGTGGAAGCTCTATAACCTATATTTACTGGCCTAATTTCAGTTTCTTTTAAAATCAGCTTGAGTCTAGCATAATTCCACTGAAAATCCGGTAGCAAAACACTCGGAAAAGATCAAATTTAGGCACTAGTAACTGAGTGCATGGAGTATATCTCTTCCAAAAAAGAGACAGATTTTTTTTCTAAGGTCTTATGTGAAGTGAAAAAGATATTCTTTTGTAATATTTGAGAGCTAATCATGGGATAATGGGTGTTGCATGTTTAATGCAACAGTGTAGCTGTCATGTTTTTCTTTTCTTTTTTTTATTTTCTTCTTTCTTTCTGCACATTCACCTCTTCTTGAACAGAAATAAAAGGTTCAAGGCTTGTCAGCATCAGTTTATAGATAGCTGTTTAAAAATAATGAGGTATTGGGTATTGTAAGGCTCAGGGCTGTCTTGCCAGACTCATTTATTTCCATTCACCTTTTGTCAGAATTGCAGACAGAAGACATTCAATTAAAACTTGTCACCTGTTGCGTGTGACCTAATTTGTATTTGTGAGTGTCACAGATTAGGATACATATGGAGCCATTTAAAAATGTAAAGGAACAATAGGATTCTTAAACATTTTATGCCACATTTTCTTCATGTGAACATCTTTGTTTATGGACCATTCTTCAATGGAAATCACTTGGGCTAAGAAATAATAGAATTTATTTACACAAAGTCTCATTTACATGGGAAAACTAAGGGGATTTTATTCACGTTCTTTTGTGGTTTAATGCATAAAGGACAGTGCACAAAATTTCAGCATGTAGATGATTAGTTCATGCAAAGTTAATGTTCCTTTCAAGAGAGGTTGAGTACTGAGCTGTGTAAGTAATGCATTTATCAGTTCTTTTATCAAACTGAAAAAAACAAACTACTGGACTTTAACCTAAGAGATGTTTTTATCAGTTCCTTTGCAAAAGTCTAGCCTTCTCATCCCCTCCTCCCAGGACAAAAATGAAATTTCCAAAACACTGCTTACATTTGGTTGCCTGGAAACTTTGTTTATTAGTAAACATGAGCAAAATCTGAACTATTGGTTTGAAGCACTTGTTTTGCAAAAGCAATATTTTTCTCTTTCGATTTTTCAACCTGGAACAATTCACTAAGTATTTTAATTAGCCCAATTATTTAGGGGTTTTTTTATAATTAACTGATTTTTGCAAATCGTTGCAGAGGAACCTACAAATTAAACAACTTACAGTCACAGATCAAGTTAGATATTAAAGTAATAGAAACACTGTTTTGTTTTTCAGTCAATTATGTGGGTCAGTTCATGAATTGTTTTATAAGCACCTCTTGAGAACAGCTTATTTTATCCCATATTAACAAATACTTTTTGGTCCTAACTGAATGTAAAGTTGGAGGATGATTTTTAGACTTCCTAAGCTACTCTAAATGATGTGTTTAATTGCGCAGCTGGCTATAGGAAGACAAAACACTAAAGTCTTCCCTTGCTAATTGTTAATTCAGCCATAGATCAGGAAAACTTTAACATGAGTCATAGCTTATATCTTCTGTAATGAATTAGGGCTCTGTTTTCAAAATATTACCTGCCTAGTAGACATATATTTTACATCTTTGGCTGAATTTTTACCTGCATAGGGTATTATTCAAATACTTTGTAAACTGATTGCAGAAGCTCTTTGGCATCCTTGTAATTCAGCGCATAAAACAAGTATGCCGATCCAGAAAAAAAGATAGGTCATATTGTCCTATTTCTTCAGCTGTGTTGCTTTTCTGCATGTTTCTACTGTATTGAGAGAGGTCTTTCATGGTTTAAAGTATTTTTTCCACCGCAAATCTTTCAGGCTGTAGAGTTAGTGCACTGGACTCTAACCCCAAATTGTAGAGGTTGCTGAAGTGTCTTAAGAGTATCTAGATGACTGTGCATTCTTAAATCTCATTACAATCTGTCTGTGTTCATGGTGGAAAAATCAACTAGTTTTTCTGGTTTATGTAACTAAAAGCAAAACACAGAGTTTATAATATTCACTCAAGCTTACTCAGCAATCTTAGAAATAATCACAGTTAGTTCAAGTGTACTGGAACACTCTATCAAGACATTGTCCCAAAAGAGAACCGCATTGGACCCTGCTATTGAAATTATTTTTGTGCTTTCCAGTTTTGCTGTTAATCTGGGGGGTTTTTGCCTCTCTACTGATGTTCCTCTAGAGCTTGGCAAGATGCAGTTATGTGGGTATTCATTCTTACCTGGCTCACTGTTGACGACAATGCTGGGAATCTTGCAGATGTCGGTAGAAAATGGATTGTTAGCCAGTTTCATATCTCAAAAAATGAGATAGGAATGTTTTTCATACATATCAAGTGCTGTGTTAGGGGTGGACCTTGCAAGAGTGGTGTTAATGTAGAACATATCAGCTTGCCATGAGTCTGTTATGTGGGGGGAACAGGAAGGGAGCAGAATATGAAATTCCTGAAGGAAGTCGAAATTGCACATTTGAGTCTGATTTCAAACCTGTTCTTTACTGATGTACTGGAAGATAAAAAGGGCTGTTTGATTTACTCAGATATTAATTCATATTTAAGTGAATTAGATTTTTTTTTCCAAAATAAAAAGCTCCCCCAGTTAAAGGTAGTCCTGATGTTCATAAGCCTTGATTTGAAGGATTGGGTTAATGCCTTCCAATGTAGTTTGGGAATTTCTTGTGGGTTTAGAGCTCTGTGGAAAGGACAGGAATGTTTATGGGTCAAGTGGGCAAATGAACACTGGAAGCTTATAGTCAAGGTAAGAAGGAGGGGATGGAGAGGAACAGAGTTAGATGATAAAGGTGTAAATAGTGGCGGATGATAAAAGGAGCGAATAGGGTACTTTTAACGTGGCTTGGGTCTGTATGGAAAATGAGATGACATGGTTAAGTCGTATTTTCATACTGGGGACCTGAATTGCAAAATCAGTAATATGTTGGGGTATGGGCAATCTTTTTGGTTATGTAGCATCATCACAGTGGGTACCTGTCCTGCATGGGGTCTTCAAGGCAGTGTGAAAAAAAGGACCACAGAATAGGAATAATAATTTACATTTACTGGCAAGGGAGAAACAGATGAGAAAATACAAAGAAAATGAGTTCAGGTTTGCCTATGTTAAGTTTGTTTAGATTAAAGTACCTGGTGGGGAGCTCATATGGTACATCAGCCCTGGTCTTCAGTTGTTTCTGTGCAAGACTGTGTGGACACATTTAGTGTAGAATAAGTGCCCAGTGTGATTTTGTTGTGTGTTGTGTAGCATTTGATAGCAATCATGCAAAGATTATGTAAGGAACCAGGAGGTAAACTTTTTTTTGTAGAAGGTTATATAGTGACTATATAAAAGCATTTTTTCCCTCAAGAGCAGCTGGAGAATTTCTTGTGTTGTATCAGTATTTGTAATTGCTTTCTTTTAAAAGGTAGCTATTGCATTGATTTGCATAGTTTCCATCTCTCCATCTATTACAGTTCTACAGTCCAACCCTCATCTTCTGAGATATATAAGTCATGTCTAAATCTCTGACTCCCCATCAGTCCTGAACAAATGAGTTCATGACTTGTGCTTGTCCTGAGATGTAAAGTGAATGTGTTGCACTTGAACATTGAAAGTAACCGGTCTCTTAACTGGTGGCAAGGCTGTTCTTCCTATCTCTACCCTGTGGTCATCTCTATTTTTCCCATTAGAGTTCTCGGTTTTGTTTCTCTGTTGAAGGCTTTTAAAATGAGCCTGTGAAGAATCAACTTCCTTGTCTGCAGTGGAGCTGTGTTCAGTGACATGAAAGGATGTTTTGACCCTGAAGAACTGTAATCATAATACGTACAGTGCAGTTAATTGGGAGATGTTACATGGTTTTTCATGGGTGGAGTGGGTATCTTTCTTTTCACTTCATGGTTGAGGACTGATAAGGTGAGTGAACTGAGATGCTGATGATTTTGTGAAGCCACAATGCACAGTAGAGCTGAAGCAGAGGTCTACTTAATTTCTCCAGATGTCACAATATCCTCCTTAATAGTGCGAATACAGACTATGTGGAGTTCAGTTACATTTGTGACTGATGTAAAGCTCGTCCTGCCCCAAATGAGGATTTTTGTGGACAAAATTATTTTTATTTCATCCCTTTGTTGTTCTAACAAGGGAGGCATCAGTCGCTACTGTCTTGAAAGCAGATAAATATATCTTTATGTAATTAATTCTCTCATACAAGCTATAGGAGCTACAGGGGAATATGCATGCATGTACTCTGGAACCTCTGGATTACAGTTTGCTACCTGCCAAACTCCAAAGTTTTTGGAGGTGGTGGAATGTCAGATGGATATAGCTTGTTAAGCAGTGTCTTGCGTTATGATTACTTCTATAAAGACCCTTGGGAAGTAAAATACCACTTAGGGTGTGTTAGATTATCAGAAATTGATTCCGAAGTATCTACTTCCTTATAGTACTAGGAGCAAGGAAACCCTAGGAGCAAGGAAATCTTAAGAACCAAAATGATGGTAAAGTCTATCAATTTTAATGGAAGACTTACAAGTCTCAAATTTATAGTCTATTGGTATTGTTATCAAAAATGTTTTCTCATTAAAATTGGAATTAGTTCTATTATAGACTTAGGAAATTTTAAAATGTGCAATACAATTGCTCTCCAGTGATCAAGAAGTTGGGGTTTTTTAAAAGAAAGCTTTATTTACAGATGTAGTGATGTATATTAGGTGAAGGCAGGGATCTAAGTAAAATTTTGCTATTGTGACATTCTTCTGTATTTCCTCCCATTGAGTATGTGAATGGCTTGAATGTGTATCTCATCTAATGCAAAGGAGGTAAAAAAAATTGTTCATCTTGGTAGATTTATATTATTTTAATTTAAGCTTCAGTTCCATTACTTTTTGATTAAACATACTTCTGTCTGATGCTATTCATCTTCTATCACTATGAAATCTGTTCCCAAGCAGAAAGAAGGATGGCATCTGAATTATGCAGAAATCATTTTCTATCTATTTTTCTTCAAATGCTGGGCAGTCTTCTTCATAATCCCACCAATATTGCATGTGGCTTGTTCTAATCCTCTGCCTATTTCTGAATATTCAACTATCAAACCTTGGTCTTTTGCTGTTTGTTTTTATGGCAATGTATTGTCCTGGATGTCATTTGCTTCAGGTGTAGCTCAAACTCCCGATTCAAGTGTGAAGAACGGTGAGTTATCTTTAGTTCTGGAAAGGTTTGAGCTATCAGTTTTTAAAGTGGTCTTGTAGTTGGTGCATTTCTAAGTATAACTTTAAAAAAAAACAAAAACAGCACCCAAAAATAACCATGCTCTGTTGATTGAATCAGCATAAATTTTATCAAACAGCTTAAACCACAAATCAGTCACAAGTTACATAGATAGCTACCATGAATAAGATTTTGTTCATGATTGTGCACTGACCTCTTGGGGTATGTGGTTCATTTGTGTTACTATTTAAATCATGTGGTCCCCAAAAATAAAACTGGTGACATACAGTGAGAAATGTACTTCTTGGGTTTGGACTGACACACACAGTCTTCTGCAGCAAACCGAGTGAAATTTCAGTGTTAAGAAGAGGTGATCATTACCCGCTTTCCTGGTGAGCAAAAGCTGTTGAGCACTGTTGTATACAACTCACTGAATTATAGCTGCAGATGTTGGTTGTGTCATTAAAGCAAACATCTCCTTCCTCTGTCAGTAACCCAGGAAATATAAGCAAAAAAAATCCCATGACCACTCCAACAATAGTTGGCCTTGGATTTCTGGCTAGTTGGCAAAACAGTTTTCCTTTACCAAAACCCAGTCAATCCTTGCTGGCTTTTGAGAAGGAAAGAGGACTGACAGATGTTTCCTGGTAGCTGGACTGTGCTACCAGTGCAGGTTCAGAGGCAGTGCATCAACTCTGTGCTGTGTTCTTGCTGAGCACGTGAACTGTGACTTCTTTCGTGGTGGTTTCCCCTGCTGTCCAGAAGCCAGTTCTGGAGGTATTTTGTGCGAGGGAGAGATCAGAGGGATGGGAAGTAGAAGAGTGGGGCACAATAATAGCAATAGAAAATATACATAGAAGGAGGAGAGCTAAAATAGACAATGAAAAGTGAGGAAGTGAGTCGCACTTTATTACATCGCTCACAGGGGCTGTTGATACTTAATGTGTCCTTGCATTCTTGTGTTGCTAAATCCATGTCGTCAGGGACAAATTTTGCACTTGGTTTTACTTGTCCTGTTGCCCTGCATATGTGCCAAGTTCTTCAACTTCGTGTTATGTTACTCCTTGGTTTTAGTCACATTCATTCTGGTTGTCTGGAAGTCTGCCTGGGTGACTCGGAAAGAAATAAAAAATATTTCCTTGTTTTGTAAGACCTGCTGTCTTTGCACCCTTTCTCCTTGTTTCATTTTGTCAATGAGAGCAGCCATAGCTTGTTTCAGGAAGGTAAACTCTTATATATCCGTACAAACCAGGCAGCAGAATGCTGTATTGAAGGAATGAACAGTATGGACATAGAACACAAATGTTAATTCATCATTGATGACATCTCAGTGCACAGCTGTACAGTTTCTTTCAAATCCTCATGAACAGCATCAGTCTATAAGCCACGTATATATTCTTATTTTACTAGGGATACTTACTTTGTATCCTCTGGCCATGTTAATCCATCTTAATTTGGTTTTGACTATCTAAACTGTATACAGCAGTCATTGTTTCTAAAGTTCTAATTCTCTGTACTTCTCTGCTCATAATGTTATGCTTCTATATCCATGGTGTTTATTACAGCTTTGAAATTCTGCTTCTGGCAAAGATGACTTAAGATTAGGCTCTTTCAAATGGAAACTAAACTTGTTAGCTGTTTTTAATAATATGTAAAAATGAATGAATGGTTTTAAATGAACAGGAAATTATGTTGTATATTTAGTCTTGCATGTGTGAGACTCTAAACTGCTTGCAAATACTTGTAATGCTGATTTCCCAGGCTTTCTAAAATTAATCTTTTGAAATAAACATGCTTTTAATATAAATATTGGAAGACAGGAAATAGGAGATTGTTACCTGAAAAGCATGCTCATAATATATTTAATTGCGTGTTTGCTTGTGTTTCCAAATGTAGGTGTGCGCCTAGACCGAGTACGTGGAGGTCGCCAGAAGTACAAGCGCAGAATAGATGCAGAGAACAGCCCATACCTGAACCCTCAGCTAGTTCAGCCAGCAAAAAAGCCATGTGAGTACACCACACACACAACATTCCTCTCTGAGTGCAAGCTATTGACTCCTAGCCCTGTTTGCTAAGCTCCTTCTGAGTGGAACAGGGGTTTGGTCAAAAAATATTACTGTGAAGACTGTATCAATTTAGCTGGTAACAGATTTTGTTTAAAATATGCTCATCTTTCTCAAGTGGAGTTGAACAAAGAGTGTTTTTACAGGTGGAAGTGTATAAAAGCATGGTTTATGCAGTGCAAATTTTACATTTACAGGTTATCTTTATTTTCAGTGGTACATAAAATGGTTCATACTGTGATCATTAGCTCATTGAAGCTTCTACTTTCAGATTTCACAAGAAAGTGATTTTTGTAGTTTTCACTAACTAAATGAGTTTGACTGCTCAACCTCCCAATGAAAATACATTAAGAGCCTCATTAATTTATACCTATAGATTAATACACTACCTAGCATTAGATTAAAACAGCAATATGCCACACTAATAACAAAGCAGAAATTGGTAGTTTGGGCTCTAGTACCCTCATAGATTTTTTTTGCTTTGTTTTGTTATGTTTTAATAATGTCCTTGATTGTATCTTGCCAGGCCGAAATTAAGAGAGTAGGAGATGATCATCTCACTGCTAAAATACAAGTTCCATCCTCTTTGCGATTAACTAAAAATAGTTAGGGGTTTTGCTTTGCAGCTTATATAAACTCAAGCAGTGACTGTACTAATTCCATGAAGTAAATTTAATAGCATTATAGCTGTAGTGCAAGAGGCTGGTGTGTTACCCTGCAAAGACACACAGGCTCTATCAAGAGTTGTAAACTCTTCCGAATTCAAGTGGGAACACACACATCCAATTGCTCCTGCTGAGGAGGTTAATTTGCTCCTAGCATGGACAAATAAGCCAGTGAAATAAGGAGGGCAAATTCCTTCTTGTCCCCCATTTGCCTCTGCCTCTAAGCCTCTGGCAGCACACATGGCAGTTTTAGCCCCTTGAAAATACCTGGCTGTATGGAAAATGGAATCTGTTTCCGATGGTGTTCCCCAGTAGGGGACAGTGCTGTGTACAATACGTTGGAGCATATGGGGATCTGGAGAGCAAATAAACAAGTCTTTGAACTGTAAGTGAAAGGGCATTTTAGCTGTGTCAAAGAAAAAAACAGCCAGTTTTACATAAAATTAAGGCTTAAGTGAACATATGGCATAGTTTCCTTTTGCCTTTCCAAAAAACATTATGCTGATTATATTCCTTCAATTGTCCAATCTGGCATCTTCTACTCAGCCTCCATAAGCTGTCCCACTGTTCTGTAAATACAATCTAGGGCTGCACTAAGCAGATTTTGCACATTATAATAAAAACTTTCTGATAATACAATAAAATTTAATAAACTCTAATGCTTAATTTCATTAGAGGTTTAGTTTTCCTGGGTGCACAGATTGTCAGTTTTTCATTTACTTGATATTGTCATTGAGTAGAAATGTTGATAGCCTAACATACCAAAAAAAGCCAAAACCAGACCAAAAAAAAAAAAAAATCCAGCCCAAAAGCCCCAAGCCCTTAAGATATGAACAGGGGTTAATGCAGTTGTACTGAAATACAAGAATCTCTGTGTAAACCCAAGATTATTGCAACGTGGTGCATTACATTACCTATACGGCGATAACTACACCGATTTCTGTAAGCTCCAGTTGTCTGAGATAAACTAACCTCCTCATAAATCATTACTCATTATCTGAGTGCCTCCCTCCATTTTCCTTAGCTCGTCCAACTACAAACAATTTTGTAACAAACGTTTTTAAAACTTAATTTTCAAATCCCGACTGATAAGTGTCCAGACTTGAAACAGTTGAATCGGTTTTGTGTGGAAGTCTGGACCCTGACTGATACTTTGTGCATAACAAAGGCACAGGAATGAAAATTGGGTTCTATTGATTCTAATTAGGGAAACATTAAATAAGATTTACCTAGAAACAGTGCTTATGGCTATTCAATTTCCTTAGTGATGGAGTTTTCTGAGTACATTCAGAATTTTCCTATGTTCTATGCTAACGCGTGTGCCAATATACGTAGCTTTTTCCCCCTATAAGGAAAGAGCAGGTATTGGGACGATCTTTCCTACACCTCCTTCTGATCCCTATTGTATTTTGCAGCTTCACCATTAAATTATTGGCCTGCCTATATATCTTATTCATGGCAAAAATAAGAAGGATTTGAGATTTTGCAAATCCTAGTAAAAATATACAGTATTCCTAATTCATCTACGGAATGCCATTGGTGAGGAACCTCATACAAGAATGAAAGTGGTTCTTTGGCCGTTTCTTCTGCTGCAACGGAAAAAACCCAGAACTCAGGGATGAGAGTACTTCTTCATTAATTTCTCATGGGTTAAAAACCCAAACAGTAGAAGTCCTCAGCTGCATATGTTTGGATGTTAAGAAACTGTTAATTAATTTATCCTATTTTCCTAACCAATTAAAAATACTGCAATTTGGGAAGAAGTAATGTTATCTTTTCTCACTAACATGTTTTCTGTGCGAAATTGAACAGGTTATGAAGAGTCTGTTTAAAAAATAAAAAAACGTGCAAAGGCTGTTTGCCAATATAAGTTAAAACTACCATCTGTCATTTTTAAATAAGAATAGAATTCCTCATAATCAGTTTGATAATCAGTAGACTATTGAGATCAAGAATTGCATCAGTTGGCGTAGTTCCTATAGTTCATCTAAAGCATGAATATGTCCCCTTGTAATAAAACATGCTTGATGTGATGGTTTCCAGTTGGCTCTTGCACCTATTATATGAAGGACTAACATATATCACAACTTCTGACACACATATTTGGAATGAGGCAAAAATTGTTGAGACAGTAGATCAGAATCCAGAAGTCTCTGTCACTAAAGAACAATAAAGTATCAAAAATCTGAATCGAGTGAGTGTTTTATGGAAATACGTCATGGACTAGTAGGGATCCTCTCTGACACTGCTGGGCAAGTCACTTCTCAGTCAGCTTCCATTGCAGGAGGACAATGTGGTCCATCCTGTGGCTTACATGCAGATGGGGAAAATTATACTAATTCTGGCAGCATTCTCTGCACTCAGAAAATACTTGGTGTCTTCTCACAGTGGAATCCCATTTATATCAAGCCCTGTAACTTTTGATCTCACTGAAGGGAACAGATTGAGATAAAATCACTAAAGGGTGCCATTTGAGCTTTAAATTCTGATGGTGCATTTGAGGTCAAAAGATGTACCTACCAGGGAAAGTAAAATCTAAATATATTGGGAAGTATAGTAATGTACCCTGTATTAGAAGGCTTAATGAATTAGTCCTTTTCCCGTTTTTCAGTTCTGCCTTCGCAGAGCGATAAATCAGGCTCCTCTATAGAGATAAAATATTTCCATTGTGTCTTCATGTGGATATGGTGCTCATTTTATATTTATTCTACTTACAGAATATCAACACTGTATTGTAAATCTTGTGGTCTCTTCTCTTTTTTCCTCTCTGCATTTTTCCATATAACTTAACTGGTTATTCCAAATAGATTTCACAAGTCATCTGGATGAAAAAGTAAATATTTAACACATGAATGAAAATGCTATATAGATAAAAATAAGCAGTGTGTGACTATGATAAAGTATCATTCTTTGCACAAAACCAGTTTTCTGAGGTAGAGTTTTGCATACTTTGATACTTTGCTTAGTTTTACACTCTTTCTTCTGTATCCATCCATTTTAGTGGTTTTTCCTCTTTAGAAACGAGAAGGAGATCATTAGTCTGGATTTGTATGTAAAGAATGGTAGTTGGGATCACTGACAGAAGTTACAGATTTCAGTGATTGACTAATTGCATGTGGTATTTACTCACTCAAAAATACCGCTGCCTTTAAGGGATGGGATACATTGCAGGTAATTAGATGAAGGCAAAACCTTCCTATTTGCACAGTCCAAAATACATTATAATTCATTAATCTTTTCCTATGAAGTTTGTTCTCCAGTAACAGAAGGGGATCATGTATTTTTATGTTCCATTAAATTTATTATCTTAAGAACATACACATCTGGCTTGATAAACACTGTTAAAAGATCAGATTTGTTTGTGCTTTAACCACTTGTAGAAGGCCATGAAGTTACAATATGGTATAATTAGGTTCAGTGTCTTAAGACGAATTCTTGTGCACTTTGAAATCTAAGCCATCTGTTTGAAATGTAGAATGATGCTACTGGTGATCTTGTAACATTCTGGACCATTTTTACAGATAACAAGATTGTCTCCCATTTGCTGGTGGCTGAGCCAGAGAAGATCTATGCTATGCCTGACCCCACTGTTCCAGACAGTGACATCAAAGCACTTACCACTCTTTGTGACCTGGCAGACAGAGAACTGGTGGTGATCATTGGATGGGCTAAGCATATTCCAGGTACATACAGTATTTATTGCTAATAGATAACATACAGAAATCATCTCATGGGTTATTCTGTGCTGGTAAAAAATACTATTTGTTTCTCTCCCTACAATGCATAAAGTTTTCCTAAGGCTCCAGAATATTCCCACAGAACATAGTTTAGATGATCATGTATCTTACCTTGGAGGTAGTAGTGTTGCTGCTGTGAGTGTTACCATGTTAATAAGTTTTACTTGCTGCTTAGAGATTTTTTTTTCCATGTATTGCTTTTATTAAGATAAACTTCCCTTGCTATCCAGAGCATTAGCCTGGTATAGAGGGTCGTACAAGTCCTCTCCTCTGTAGTCATCTGATTCAGCACTATTTGAATGTAAGTCTGGCTCCTCTGTTACATAAATGCAGCACTACTGACCACAGGAGGTGAAAAAATTCAGTTATATTTTGGCAAGGCACAGAGGAATTGTTCTTTTCATTGATTGATCTAGTGTGAGAACTGAATTGTACCATCAATTCAGCAGAAAGAACTGAATTGTCCCAAAAAGTCTCCTCTTACAACTTAGTATTTCCTTGGTCTGCACGGAATGGACTGCAGTCTGCGTCACATAAATGCGTTGATATTATAAAAGCTGACTGGCACTCTTATTAGCAAGAAAAATGGGGGTCATCAAAACCAGTTTCTGAGAAGATTACCAATTCCTTCAGATAACATTTCAGGTGTATTTTTTCCCCCTCCCCAGTGCTGAGGTGTTCGTTCTTGCTCTGTGAGCTAGCAGACGAACTTAGAGAAGTCTCCAGGGTTCTCAGTCTATCACCTTTCACAAATGGTAAAGTCACACAAAAAAGGTCAACTTTTTCTCTTGTTTCTTAAGGTATTTTTCTAGTCCAGCAGATGAGTGAGCATGTTGGTGTGTTTTCATCAGCTCATTCGTTTTCTGATTTTGGTAGTGGAGCCTTATTAAGCATGAGAGTGGATAACCTTTAATTCCTCAGAGTAATACGTCATTCTCATTTTAGATGTGATTTTGGGACACCGTAATAGTGGAATAAATAATGCAGTCAGTTGTTTGTTTATCAGAGTTAAAAATATTTTATTTCTAGTTTCAAAAGAAATCGCAAAGAAATATTCTTGCTGTTTGTTTCTTTTTTTTCCCTTGTGCTAACCAGTTCTTCTGGGTCATCTTAGATAAATGTAAACACTATATATATATGAAAAGCAAAGATGAATAATAATTTGTACCTTTATGAAGAGTGAGTTTGTCACTTCAGAGGAAAGGCAACAGCCTACAGACTCTAAAATAGTCAGTTGAAATTTAGTCGTTCTCTGTGCCACAAACGGTGTATAAACAAGCTCTTGTATCACAAGCAATGTTTTTCTGGTACAGTTAACTTATTTCTGTCTCCTTAAACTAGTTTGTCTTTATGCTTTGAATGCTACAGTAATTTCTTTAATCAAATTGATGGAAGTCCCTTTCCCAGCCCACACTGAAACCAATTTATTGGTCATGATACGCCGGCTATGTTGCTAACAGTCGTAACGAACTGTCAGGCAATATCGCAGTGCAGCTAATTTGAAGTCATTAGGTGTGCAGCGTTCAGGCAACAATTTGTTACAGTGGTTAGGAACACAGCTGACATTTCTGAATGGCTTTGTTCAGAGCAGTTCTAGATGAGCCCAAGCAAATTGTAAACTAATTTAAACATCACTCTATATTATAGTAGCTACTTTGTCTTACACTGGCTGCTAATAAAGCACCCCAAATTAAGTCAAAATGAGTTAAGTAGGTGAGTTTGAGTTTCATCTTTGGAAGATACCTAGATCACCATAACCAAAATAGAGTAGCTCTCAAAGAAGTCAGTCATGCTCTGTTGCAGTTGCAGGGGAACTTTTGTCAGTCTGATTTGTGAATATGCTGTGTAGCTTGGATTTGGCTGGAGGGATGGGAAGAGCAGAGGGATGAGACTGAGCAGCCTTTAAAATTATGGCTTTGGTTAGTGTGGAAAAGGTATTGGATGCTGTAAACTGGCCTTGAAAATTTAAAGTCTGTGATCTAAACCACTCGAGGAACTTAACCTGCCACGAGACAGCATTTTAGTACAAAGTAAGCGCAAGCCATACCTACAGCGGTAAAGCCACCCTAGGTAAGTGTACTTATGTGATTTAATTTACAAATGAGGATTAAAAAAACCCCAGGAAATAAAGACAATCTTTTTATAAGCCTTCAGGTAACAGGGGACAGTGATAAAATCTGTTCCTGTTGTCTGGCATTTGATCACAAAAATCAAAATGCAAAAGGGCTGGACACGCTAAAGGGCAAATAGGTTGAGCGTCTCTGGCTTGGTTTTGAATGCTGGAGTATGGCTGCACTTGGACTGCCTACTCTCAGCTAATGTCTGGCACAAAACAACTTCTGGAAGAGCCTGGATTGGTGCTGCCTGTTTGCTAAGCTAACAAATATTACTGTAGGAGGAAGCGTAACAGGATGGGGAAAAGGATGAATTAGGAAAGGGGTGCAAATTGCACAAAAGTTCACTGTAGCTTGGCGGACTAAGTAAACCCTTGGTGTAAATCTCGTAGAGTCGATTAATTATACCAGTAGTGAATTTGTGCCTAGCACAGCAAAGCAGCAATCAGCAAATCTTTCTTTACTGTAGTGATTTCTTAAGGTTCAGTGTAATTAAAGGCCCTTATATATCAGGTGCTTAATAACTAATAAAGATCTCAACTCTAAAGCATTGTAAAGTAAAATTTGTCTTTGTGGAGGAAACCGAAGCAATGTTTTTGCTCTTCTGAAAAAAAGTCTTTTAATAGGATTATCTACAAAAAGGTAACAATGCAATATTCATTCTGCCCTGGCCAACCGTTTCCCATTTCAGTCATAGACTAAAAAATGTTTTCAAATTATACAAAGTTCAAGTCCTTTCATAAAATCATTAGTATTTTTGTGGTATTGGAAATATTTCAATAGTTGCTTTTATTGAACAAAAAGTCTATACCATCTACAAAAGGAAATATTGAAAGAAAAATATGTATGGAAAGCCTTTATCAGTAAATAGAATTAGTCTCCTTGCATTTATAAATCAAATAAATGGAAAGTGTGTTGTTATGAAACATGACCATGTCTTATCTGAAGAAGAAAAAGATCACAATGGCATTAGGAAATGCTTGACTTTAGTTAGAGAGGCGTAAGGGCACAAGAACAGATGATGGTGCCCTAATAGCCCTTTTTAAGAATGACAGGGCCCCGCCATTAGCATCCTTTTATATCCTTGGAAATTGCTCATGCCTCGCTTTTATGGTTCCTATCTGCCTGACTCTTTTTTATTTCTCTTTCAATTTCATCCGCGCTCGGATAAGCGCATGCTAACACAATATGATTGAGCTGTAAAATGGAACGCTGTCGCCTCTAATCTCTTTTATGTAGATATGGAGGTACTTCCACACTCCACTTCATTCTCTCTCCATTGTTGGCCTTTTTAGAATGTGTTGCCGAGTAATGGAGGCTCAGTCAAATATTAGAGCTAGGTTTCACAGGGTGTGATAAGAAGATTATCAGACCAGCAGTCAGATCTATTGTTGTTCTTTGTGTCAGATTAAAATATTCTGATGTACTGTAACTTCGTTAGTAAAATACTGAAGGTGCTTAAGGAGAGGGGCTGATACTGCTTCGTCTCCTACCTGGTGAGACAAAACTCCTGTTAACTAGCCTACATAAATTGTAAATATATTAGGAAACCTCTGCAAGACTTATTTTATTTTACTTTATTTTATTTTATTTTACTTTATTTTACTTTATTTATCTTTTAAATAAGGAAGCCTTTCTTAATTCAGTATTTTCTGGTAGTTGAGTTTCCTCCCCATCACATTGTATTTTAGGGAGTTTCCATTTCATTGGTTGCATTATGTTAATTAAACTTCCTCTGTATAGGGTGGCTTTCTGCTGATACCTACTCACAGTACCAGAGTCATTTCGGCGCAATTTTTGTAACTCTCTCATTGACATTCACCAAAATGTGCAACATTCTTTCACATTAAGTGGAGGCAGCAAACATTAAGCTCTTTAAAATGTGCATAACTGGAAGCTAAAGACAAAATGTTCTCTGCAAAATTTGCATGCATGAAAAAACATCAACCAGACCATAGAAATCAACTTTTTGCACTTAAGATGAAAAATTTGTTTGGAAACAGTAAATCAGACTAATACATCAAAAATAACTAGTTACATTATTTAGTAAAATAAGCCTGCTTGTCTTAGCTGTGTCCCTGGTTTTTTAGCAGAACAGTGTTCACGGAATGGAATAGTTAGAAATTGATACTGCCACTGGTGATAGTATTGAAAAAAAAGTTTAAAAAGGGCATGATTTTGATGTAACAAATACAAGGATATTTTGAATATTTTGCTGTTAATGTTTTATGAAACACTGTTGTTCCAGCATACTCTTTGTGGAGGACAATATTTAAGCTTTCCTTTCCTAAGCAGCTCTCAGGAGTGTAGTTTGATATTCTAATACTGAACAAAAACATGATTTGCTGCAGAGTTGTTGTTTCTAAAATGCCCTTTTCTCACCATGTGTTTCAGAAATACCACCCCATGTAGGTATAAGTACAGAAAAAAGTTGACCACAATCACTTCTGTGGATTGTTATCAAGGCAGCCTGTAGAGAATCTCAGCTCTGCAAGGGGGACAGGTGTCTTCTTGTGTGTCTGTACCATGCTGCCTGCTGGTGTAAAATTTGTTCTTTGTGCTCAGCCTTCTCTAGTCTCTCGTGCTGCTAGCTGGGTTTAGGGGCATTTCAGATGCAATCCTGCAGCTTCTGAGAGCACCCCATCACATGGTGCCTGTCCCTCCACAGACAGCTGGACATGTAAATGTGGTGTTCACTGCTCTTGTGACATGGAATGGAGTATGAGTTGTGAGGTGCTAAGAGGTTGGCAGTAATAATAACTTGAGCCTCCCGGGGAATCAGGACATCCTGCCCTTTCTCAGTGTGCTAACTGGGACACTTTATCAAAAGCCTGGTATCTGCCCTTCTTTTAACTCCTTCTACAAACATGCTTTAAGTACGGAAACCAGACCTGCTCTTCCTATGAGGGAAGCGTTCTTGAACTCACAACTTGTGTGACATGTGATCTAAGGCAGACCATTCCCTGGGCCTTGAGGGTGGAGATTTCAGCCAAGAGGTTTCTCAAAAACTAATGACTTCCTTGACCTCTGTCACTGAATTGTACAATATGGGAAATCAGCAATTGGCTGCTGGTTTTATTTTTGAGCATTAGCATGGATGGACCACCCGACACTGCCAGGGTTCAGATCGCCATGTTGATTCAGATTTCTCTTAAGCAGAATGGAACAGCAATGTGCCTAAAATGCCAGCAGTTCATCTGTCCTGTCATTTGAAGTGCTAGGAATGGTGGCAATTTAAATTTTTTTTTTATTTTGTGAAGGTAGCATCACAGAGAGGGCTTGAGTGATTTTACAAGGCAGGGAGGAAGAGGTAGGATAATGCATGAATAAACATTTCCACACGTCTCCTAGCATTTTCAAAACAAAACAAAGATCTGTAGTGTGGCAAAAGGTAGTAACCAAAGGATCCGTTTGGGTTTTTAAAAATTATTTAACATACCCTGAGATACAGTATTGGGCTATTCTTGATGAATCTCTTGCTGAAGTCTGGCAAAATTTCAGCTGATTTCAGTAGAAAAGTGTAGTAGCTTTGTATACAACTAGAGATGCACACACTCTTAGTGGGTCTGCTAGTTCCAGTTCAGAACTGAGAGAGACAGCACTGGAGAAGTGAGAAGGTTTCTAATAATGCTAGACATAGATGTCCTGGGGTAAAAAAAGCACTTTAGTTTCCAGATTAATCACTTCTGGCATTTTTTTACTTGCATTAAATTAACCAAGGGGGAAAAAAAATAATCCCAAACATACAAACATCTCATCACCTGCAAATCATATGTGAATATAAAATAAATGTACAGTAAAACTCAAAAAGGCAGCTGAAACTCTTTCTAGTTATGACTTCAAAATCTCTACCTGTTTGTTGAAAAAGCTTGTTTAAGAGTAATCATCACCAAAATCATAATAAAGTAAAAAAATGGAATTGGCAGGTAACAAAAGAACTTGGCTCAATTCTTACCTTTTAACATTGTGAGGATTTTTAGGAAAAAAAATCCCTTATTTAAATTCCTGTTTTCTCAAAATCAGAATTAAACAGTGACTTTATGTCTCTGTTAAGTTCACCTTTTATTCATGTACAAGTACTTGCTTTTTCCTTCTGAGTGACTGTCTGCTTTTTTTTTTGTTTTGTTGCCTTTTTTTTTTTTTTTCCAATCAGTCCTCTCCCTCCACCCATGCCCCCAACATTCACACTACACTGTCTGGCTGTTGCACTTTTTTTTTTTCCCAGTGTCCCCCTTTATCTGCCTCAACCAATCTCCAAATGAATGCATGTCTATCATGGCCTTAGCTTTGACACTCTGGATATATTGATTAATAGTTGCCCTAAGCTCCTTTTAGCAAATCAAATTTTCACTTTTAGCAAGGATTTCGCCTCTGATTTATTCAGCAAAGTGAAATGCACTAAATTGACTTTGACATTCAGGGAAAATGGCTGAAAAACAAAGAGGGGAGGAAAGAGATATAAATTGTGTGGCAGCTGGAGACTTCAAGCATAAAAGAGGCTGTTTTCTATAGAATATCACTGGTTAATTTGGAAACATGCATTTAAACAGGAGTATAAATTATTTTCTTAAAATTAGATGTTTTTTAGACTGAGGATTTGGGATATAATAAGGTTTACTTAGCAAAATGCAATATATTCAACCCAAATTCATCACTTGCTAATCATGGTGCAAGTGTGGGATCCACTTTTGTTGCCACTAATAATTATTATGTTAAACGAGAGACAAAGAGGTTTTTGAGTAGTTTTATAATGAGGTGCTAAATTGGTAAATATCTTCCTACCATTGCATTATGTTGTTCACTCCTGTGGCCCTTTAAAAATAAGAAATGATTAATAAAAAGAGAGCGAATCAACAGTAATGAATGCCAGTGCTTTTCATTTTCTTTCTATAAACAAAAAATGGCTAGTTTCTGAGTCTTTAATGCAAAAGCAAAAAAAGATGTAGCAGCCATTTGCTATTATTCTTCAAGAAAAATCAAGTGTTGTATTACCCTGGGTGACTTGTAGACTGAGTTAGAGATCCTGCTTCCTTGCTCACAGATGTTGTATCACTGAAGTACCAGAAGGCTGCAAATGCCCCCTTGCATATTTGCAAGTGTTCAAATGCACTGCTAAATGGAATAAAGGAGAGGGGAAAAGACTGAGAAAAATTATTATTCTGTTCCATTAGCAGATCCAGATGTTTTTGAGGGGAATGTACAAATATGCAAACTAAAACTGCAGGAAATTGTTTGGGCTTGTTCTGTGGTCAGATACTACAACAATAATATTTTTTAAATTACATGTGGTATTTTGTTCAGTTAATCTGTAGAGACAGACCAGGAGCCTTTGGTAGGATCAGTTGTCATGGGTGTACAAGTCAAATGTGCTGTGCCAGCCTCTGTTGTTTAAGGATCTGGCCCTGGGGGGATAAATCCCCATCAGTAGTCAGTGTATCAGTGGGAGCTGAGAGTTTCCTTTGTCCCCTGTGTGTACTCACCACCTCAGGACTCTGCAGCACTGGGCAGAATCGAGGTTTAAGCAAGTATTTCCGCTCAGGGGACAACAATACTCACCTTTGTACCCACTTCTTGTGTGACAAACGGGTTTACTAGATTAGGTCTGTGTAAATTGCAGATGACTCAGTAGCAGTTTTCCTTCTTCTAAGCCAGCAAGGGATTAATCTTATTACCAGAGGGTAAGAAGTCTAAATGTATCTTAACCTTTTTAATTTTACTGTAATCTCTGTTCTCTTTTTTTCTTTTTTTTTTTTTTGAAAGCAAGCTGGATGTGAGGTTTCAGTTATAATGGCCTTTTGCAAGTAGGACAGCATCTAGAGTGCCATACCTGAGATAGCTGGGCACATTAGATTTTCAGGCAAGTGCCTATTCCATCATTCCATCACCACCCCCCATAATTTAGCTCAACCTTATTAAAAGACCACCAGTTAAGAGCACACTGTATGAAAGAATTGAAACTTCTGAAATAGTCTTTGAGGGGTTGTCCTTTCCCAAACTTCCCCAAACTGTACAGTTCATACCTCAAGGATGGCCAGCTTCTTACAAGTAGTGCGTAGCTGCAAGGCAGAAAGATGCCTTGCTCGGAAACACAGGAAGAAAGTTGGAACAAATCTTGACATTATTCCTTAGCTGAGGAATTTGCAGAAGAGGCAAATGGAGCAGAACTGAGCCTGTCATTCATTTTCACTAAGTATCACTTTTGTATTTACGGGGCTCTTCTCCTCTAGAAAAATAAAGCTTTTTTGCAACCAGATTCACAGTTTAAAGAACATCCAAACAAAGAGTGGTTTTTTTAGTTTTAAAATTCCTGAAGGCTTTGTTGGAGATACGATGATCAACATTATGTGTCATTTAAATTGGCCTCTGAAAGTATCATAGCAGACACTGGGAATACAGAAGTAAAATTAGAGCAATGTAGCCCTCTTATGGTAACTATTTAGGCTGCTTTAAACTAAACATTTGACTTACTCATCTAACTAAGCCTCCAACAAAAATATATTTACTTTGTTCTGGGTGGGGAAGAAAAGAGCACCTTCTCAGTCATACATGTTGATACTGTAAATCCAGGATGGGAGGAGGGAGCGGGGAAAGAGCCAGTTGCTTAGATTGGATTTAGAGCAGACAGGTCTCCACCTGTATGACTGGGTCAGAGACACAGGATGGTCTAGTTTCCTAAAGTCAGCTGAGACCAGTTAAATCCTGTAATTCTAAGAATGCCTCTACTTTCTCCCTGGATAAGTTCGGCTTCACACCTGCTTAACCTACATTAGAATAGGATTAATTACCTGAATTGCAACGCCCCCCTTAGCCAGTCAGCACGTTTCTGGCAGGGCACATGGTGACCTGGGTCTGGTTATATATAGTGTATGGATAACAGGGGAGCACCTGGGTTGTAATGTCAGGGCTCAGTCTAGCCTGATAAAAGAATCAGCAGTTTTTAAAAAATGAGTCTGCAGTAATCACCTTCTGCAGCAGCTGGATCATGAAAGGGCTTTATGAACTCATGTCTTCATTGGTAGTAAGCTTTTTTGGTGGGCAATGCTCCATTTATGCACACACATATGTATAGGCATGTATGTGTGTGCAGAAAGAATCCCGAGAAACACAGAATCCAAAGAATGCAAGTACTGGATGCCTCTGTATTTAATTACTTGGATGGAGCACTTGATTTAACTTTTGAGTCAGTGTTCCATGTTACTTTAATTCATAATCTCCAAGTTTAATACTGCATAACAGGCAGTATTAAAATATTTTGGTAATTCTTCGTGCAAGAAAACACACAACCTTCCTTTCATTTGAAAACATATTCTGGAGAGTTCTCTGAGAGTATGTTGGTCTGGCTAAGGTATTTTCCACACCAAACTCCTGAGGCACGTATTATAGACGAGTGGAAATTTCACAGTATAGCTCTGACCCTTCTCCCCAAGATGTTTTTGTCTGCCATGTTGTGCATCATCAGTTTCAATCAGCTGCGTTAACAGCTGAGGTAAAATCAAATACTGAAATGAGACACAACTGCAGATGCAGAAGGCTCCAAGTTCAATGGAAATGGCACTTGCAGAGTAGAGTCAGCTCACTTAGCAAGTCCTGACATGTTATGCATGAGAACACTGGAGCAAAGAGTTGTGGTGAGGGTGGAGAAAGAGGCAGGGGCAAATCTGCAGTTTTCGTGCATCCAGCTGTTGGGGAGATTAAGGGGGAACAGTTTAGCAGATAATGACTGCCGCTCATACATTTGTTCAAAGAAGTTGCACTTCTAGCATAAATATCTCATGACACTGGCAGGCTGCAGGGTGTATTTCTAGCCAGAGATTTCTTCTGGCTGTGCTTTAGCATCATGCCTGCCTTGCTGAGCAGGCATTAGACTCTAAACTTGCTACGATTCTAGCTATATCTGGTAACACGTAAAACTTACTATGACCCTTGTGTCTTTCATTAATTAACTGTGCTTGCAGTGGGAAGAATTTAGAGTCCTTCCCTATATCGGTCTCTAGAAAGCCATTCTACTCTGTGATCCGTTCTTCACTTTTCACTACTTTGAAGTTTTCCAGAGATAAAGTTAACTGTTGGATGGATTCAGGTGCAGGCTGCTTAGTGTCAGTGAATCTTCAGCTACAGATATAACATGCAAAATGCATTGCAAATTCCAGATTATCTTCATTTAGTGAGATTACAGGAGTAAATTTTGGAGAGTTTCTTTGTTTCGAGTTACTTGCATGTTTTCTGGACACCATAAATTACTTGTGCTGAAGGCTTTATTCAACCTAAATTTGGAGTTTGCAAGATTGTGCCTGGCACTTCAGTGGTGATGAGTAATGTATTGTGTTCTGTAGTCCTCATATGTGAAGGACACCATGGGCTCTGTAATCAAGAGGCCACTGGGAAACAGGGTGCTCCAGACAGGCAGTGCAGGTAGGGTTGGGGACAAGTAGGGCACGTGCTGTGAAGGGTTATTTCTGCTTCCTCTGCAGAATAAACCTACAGAGGGCAGTGTCTGACAAGAGGCTTAGGTGGGCATTTCAGGAGGTACAGTCAAGAAAAGAGGCTGTTGACGAGGAACATTTGCATGTTCATAACCAGCAGCATTGTAATCAGCCAGCAGCGATGGCAGACATACAGTCTTTCAGAGAACCAGCTCAGAAGAAAAAAAATACACCTAAAACCAGCTTGTGACAGGGTGATAGGAACACAGGCTGCCATGGGTCTCCTGAGTTCCAGTGCTGCAGCCAACACAGATGAACTCAAATTTGCCATTGATAGCTGCATGGACAAGTGTACTGTCTCCGTGGTAGAAAGTGGTAGCTATTTATATACTGAATGGCAATACTAAACAATTTAGAAGAAGCAGTGAAGTGTGTCCTATCCAATTAAAAATGCAGTGAGAATTTTAGGTAGGCAAAATGTAATTATTTAATTGGAATTTGACCGGGATGCTTTTCCACTGTTAAAATAAGTATAAATTACATGAGCTATAAAACTTTAAATTATGAAAATATTTTGAGGTCTTTGAGCCTGGTAATTGGAGCTATATATTCAACTTTGTTTTTAACCTGACACTTCATAATGGCTGTTCCCTAAAGCAAGTTTTTTTTTTTTACATTATCGAATATCCCTTAGTGAGGCAAATTAGCAATCAGTCTGGAAAATATTTAAGTAGTACAATCACATTATTTACAGAAGCACTTCCATTGTGCAGCATTCTCTGTGTTCCCAAATATATGTAGGATCACTTCCTCAGCTGTCAGCATTCATGCTTGAACCTCCCTCTTTGGTAAAGCTTTATATGAAAATCCATTTAGGCCAATAGAAAGACTTGCCTTGATTTCACTGCTTTGGATCAATCCCTAAATATGCAGGTCATCATCTGAAACCTATATGGACCTCGGAGCTTTATTATTTGCCTTCTGCTTGAATTACCACATTTGTGTAAATGGAGGGGGACTTTTTGCAATTCCTTGCACAAAGCTTATTTTTTTTTTTTAATTTTTTATTATTATTAACGAGAAAGAATCCTACTGTGGAGAATTAGGGTCATTTACTTTAAGCTGAATAAGAGTGTGCTCTTATCTAGAACCATATTTCAGTGCTTACCAGAACATCAGCATCTGGCCAGAATGATAGAATGTTTGCTGAGACAGAAACCCTTTATTTAGTATTTGGAATAATTTTAAAACAACATCCAGCATACCCCTGGAAATAGGTTCTCTGATGCTGTGGCCACAGTAAGTGATTCCAGTTGTTTGAATCATGTTGTCCAAAATACACTCTCCAATTAGCTTCCCATCAGGTTGAGGAATTCCAGGTATTTATTCTGTAAATTTTATGCTTGTGGGGACTGTTCCCCACAACAGAGACACTTTAGAGACACTTTTCTTTTTTGATGCAGTTTTTTCCCCCCGTCATTCATTAAAGGCTTTTTTGTCATAGAGTTTTGCTCTTTGACTTTTTGCTCGCTGCTTTTTAAGAACTGAAGGCACTGTAAGTCCTCTCCTGGTACTCCCATTGATACATTTGTACAGTGCTGAGGTACAGGCTCCATGTTACATCCATACTTGGCTCGTTATCCTCTTATCAAGCTCTTTGCATCCCTTTGTTTATTTGAGGAGACAGGAAGACTGTGTGAAGGCTGCTTAGTCAGGGATATCAGCGTTGTTGGCAGGGGAGTGATTGCCAGTTGAAAAACAAGGCATTATTGCTCATTTTTTCCCTCTTATTAGTTTGATTACATTTGCAAATCAAATCAATCCATCAGACATGATCAGGCCTCGTCCGCATTTTAAGGAATAGTAATCTCCGTCTAATAAGATGCAAATGTGTCACATCGGTAAGTAACCAATAAATCATCGTCTTGTCTTTGGCAATCATTAAATATCAGAACCAACAGTCAATTTTTAGTATTTTCAATTTGCGATATGCCGCTGGAATATAAAGATAGATGGACGTAATTACACAAACCAAACACTATTTCAGTTCATTCCAGACAGCAAATTTAGTGGAAGGTATAACTGGCTTGTCATCACACTACATTATTCCTGGCGGTTCATGCAAAGTTCACAGACAAGCTTCAAATGGACATTGCTTTTTTTACTTCCCTTAACAACATTCCCACCACCACCACCAAACTTCAATAAATGACTTGAAATGCTGTAGGACATCACTTCCATCAGTGCGCAAAAAGACACAGGAAGAGAAGCATTACCCTTTTTCCTAGTGCGGGCACCTTGTGCCTGTTTAAGACTGAAGGCTGAAAGTTTCCTAATACTTGCTGCATTCTTCCTCTCTCTTTCTCTTCCTTTCTTTTTAGATATTTTAATCTGAAATTTCAGTTTTTCCTCAGACAGAGTAACTTCTTCACAATTTTTTCAAGTTACCTCAGGTTTAGTAATTACAAAACAAGCAAAGACAGACAGTGAGAAGGATTGGCACAGCAGCTTCCCTCCCTCTCTCTTCTTATCCTCATTTTTTAGAGGAGTGAAAATTCAAATTGTTTTCCTTTATATTTTTTTTTTAATTGATTTGGGATTTGGGAAAATTGATTGCCTCATGTGCATCCTAGGCATTAATTGATACGCTTATTGTCTGATTTGTGATGTCTTGCTTTCCATTAAAGACTCTATTTGTGTACAACAATTTGCATGCTTTTCAAGAGAAAAAGAGACATAAGATTACACCCTGGCAGCAGGAGTGGCAAAATAAACCAAAACCTCGTCTTAAGCGGCATAGCTTTTACCTGGATATTTTAGACTGATTTAATAATACAGGGTGTACAGGCCCTAAAATTGCAGACCTGCAGGGAGACTGCTAATTTCAGCAGGAATGTGGGCCTGTTGGAAATTACATTACTGGGCCTTCTTACAGTGCTGAGTGACATGAGAGAGGGAGAGAGAGAGAGTGCAAAATACTGTCTCTCTGCTCCGACACAAGCAGCTATGCGGAAATAAGAAAAGAGGATTTTGTAGGCTTGTGCTGACTTAATGTAGGTTTCCAGCACACCAAAGCCAGACAGTGGGCTTACTGTGCTTGACCTTAAGAAACTTCTTGCCATGAGCTGTGTGCCCTGGGTGGACCTGCTGCTGCAGCATCCTGTTAGTTGTGTTTGTTTCAGCTAACTTGCTTTGGGAAGCTGAATTTCAGGTGCTTTGGAGTGACTTGTGCAGAGATCCTTTAGCCCTCTCTGTGCGAAGATAGTTTTCGCAGTAGCAGTTTGATTTGATTTGGTAACTGAATTAAATGGAAATTAGTGAAGAGGCTTTCTAGTGAGCACACCTACTTGCTTTGGGTTCCCCATCATGTGGAGCAAAGGGTGAGGAGAGTGGTTGTGAAAATGTAACACGTAGGTACCGGGCGGACACTGCATGTTACTCATTCTTGGTACCAAAACTCGTGTTCTTTAACGAGGGGAAATTGCAAAGAAATACTTGTAAGCTACATACAGCATTGCTTCCACATGTCAGAGATTTAGACAACTTAAAATGTACCATCAATTAACAAATATTTCTTGTTATTTTGAAAAAATAGATGTTATTACCTGTATCTATCAATTTTTATCCTCCAACTGGTGTCAGTCTCTAGCAGCTTTGTGAAAACAAGAGGTTTATGCCAGATCTAAATGAAGCAACTAAGTAATTGTAGCTCTTGTCTTAACAAAGTTTGAGCATCAGTGTGTTTCTTGATGTTCCATACCTCAGTTGCTAGACTGGTGCTGCCGAGTTGTCGTGCAAAAGTCTCCCATTTTTGTAATCTCCAGAGACTCTGGTGAGGAAAAGCTGCACACAGAGGCCATGTGCCTAAGAAGCTCAGCACCAGAACCTTATGTTCTGTCTAACCATTTCACATACTACCACGGTATTTTTAATTTGCTTTTTCGTCACATCCATAATGGGTCTAATTGAAAAAACTGGCAGAACTACATACAGCCTAACTACCAGTGTGAGTGTTTTCAGGAAACCAGAGATGTTGCACAGCTACACAAGTGACACCTGTGTTAGTGCTGCACCTTTGCTACCAATGTGTACAGAAACAAACATTACTCAGGTGCAGCACCTGTACCAATTGATCACTATGCTATCAGAATTAATCACCTGGCATTCAGCTCAGAGAATAAAATTTACATCTTAATGTGTGACACTTATTCCAGCACGTACACACATGTACTGCTAAAAATTATACTATTCACTCCTCTTGGAAAATGTGCATTTATTTTTGTAGGCCTGGCAGGTCTTGTTCCTAATGTTAATTCCCAGACACTTGGGGGTGGGTGCTGCATCCTTTCAGATAGAACCTCATACAGGACTGTGTAATAAAATAGATTGTGGTCCTGGAGTTGCATGTCTCATATCCTGCCCTCACTCTTGCAAGAGAAAGAGATTTTTGAGGATATTTAGTGCTTCGCAGAAAATAACCCGTGTGAAGATAAGTAAAGTTTGGCGGTGTCCAAGATTGGATGGCCCAGCAATGGTGCAGGTGCATTGGCTGACAGTGTGGAGGAGCTTGTGTGAGAACAGAACAAACTCCTACTGACAGGAGTGCTCAGTTATGCAAAGTCTGGTCAACATCCATGGGGCTGGCGCAAAGATCCAGGCCAGGTGCACCAACTGCAAGATGAGGATTCCAAAACACTAATTTTAAAAGGAAGAAATGAGGATTTCAAGTTTTATGTTTGGGAAATTGCAGAGCTAGCGGGGTTTTGAAATACGGCAAGGCCTTAGTCATTAGCATAGGGTAATCACCTTTGCTGTTTAAAGAGAAATAATAACAGTAGAAAAGGTACTGTACATTGACACATGGAAATATAATGCTTTTCAGAGAAATTTTGTGAGGATTTTTTATTATGTGGCTAATTACATATTTACATGTAATGGCACTAGCAGAGCCATTACAGTCCATTGGGTAAATAATATGCATTTTAAAAACCATTTATAAATATGTATTTATTTGATGGACCAGAACGGGTTTTTGAAGTCATTCTCATCCACTGAGTAAATAATATATGGATTGCTTTTAAAAATAAATATGTATTTCTCCAATAGACATTCCAGGCAATTGAGTAAATAATATGCATTTTTCATGTATTAAAAAAGAATACATACAAATGTATAGAAATCTGGCCTAAATATGTATCATCCTGAGCAAAATGACTCGAAAAGTGTCAGGCTTAGCTTTGAAATTTCTGTTTAGAATTGTCAGTTTGTATCACAGACTAGAGTTAATTAAATGTATTTTAGGCATTTTCATACATACGGTATAATATCAATGTCTGTTTACAGTTTTACAACACTGGTGCACTTGGCCCTCTCACTCAGTGCTATAAAGTCAGCACAACATGGTCAAGGTCCTAGCTGTACTTTGTGTTCATCCTTATGCAGTGCCAGACACATTCATTTTGTGGGCATAGTCCTGCGTCCATAGAAATACATGGGAAAAAAATGGTCACCTTAGTAGGAGCCGTCTCAAACTCTGTTGTACTGCTCAACTTTAACCAAAGCAAAGGTCTACAAAGTATATTCAACATTTCTGAAAAGTATATGAACTGAATGAAGGGCTAAACTGGCTAAAATATTTGGAAAAGGAGCTTCGTGTTTTCTCACACTTTGCCCACTAGCCAACAGTGAGAAATAGACCAAAAGAGCATGAAGAGGAAGTGTTAAAGTTGAGCTCTATCCTTTTCTAAATATTTTAGCCAGTTTATTCCTTCATCCAGCTCATATACTCTTTACTTTTCAGAAATGTTGAATATACTTTGTAGACCTTTTCTTTAGTTAAAATATTTGTTGTTATTTTCAGACATTAAATGAATAAAATAGCATAACAGCCCTGGTTTTATTTATATATATATATATATTAATTTTTTTAATATATATATATATATTTATATATTTTTTATATATATATACACACACATACATACATACATATATATATATATATATATATACACACATTGTACCTGTAGTTTGTGCAGAAAGCCTGCAGGAGACAGAGGGATTTTGTGACTCCAGCAGAATTGCAGAGAGAGACTGTGGGAGATTTGAGAGACCAAATTCTTCCTCATATTCTTCCTGTATTAATGTACCTCATGCTTCATCTATGCTTCTGACATCATCTATGATACAGTCCTGAAAACTGCTGATGTTAGCAAGTTAGTTAGTTCTTTGACAGGGGTGTATTTGGCAAGTGCCAGCTGTAAATGACTTGTGCCCTGTGCAGTCAGGATAGCTAAGCAGGGTTTTGACAGAACAGATGACAAAATTCTCACCCCTTTCCTTCTCAGATCACTGGTAGGGCACATAACATCTATATGAGGGAAGCCACAGTGAATGTTGGTTGGCCATAAAGAAGGATCAACAAGAAACAGACATTTGAAAGCAGATGTCTGGGCCAAGAGGAAAGCCAAGGAAACAAGAGATGATCCAGCAGTATTAAGACATGAAAATTTTGATTTCGACCTCTCTGAGGGCGCATACTCACAGAGCAAAACTGTGTTTTCTGTGTAATCTCTAAAATGACTGACAAATGTGCCCAAATACCTGATGATAGAGCCCAACACTTGGTGGGTGCAAGAATGTAGAAATAGGGTAAGGATTGCAAAATAAAGCCCAACTCTAAGCTTTCGAGAGCACTGAGAGCTGCATCGTAAAAAAAAAGTGTAGGTTAATTAGTGTGCACCAGTTAAGGAGAGGGCATTGCTGGTAGCACTATAAATTGACATATAGTGCCCAGAAGGAATAAGAGGGTCTGATAGCAGAAGAACACAAAGAAAAGGAGGAAGTCTGAAAGCAACGATGAGGAAAACGTGGTTACATGAAGTATCTCTGGGCACACCTAACACTTCTCTGTAAAGCACAGAAGTAACTGAGATACTATTGAGTGCCTGCCTGGTCATTATCAGTCATCGGTGTGCTGAGACACAGTTGCAGGAGTATCTCATCATGCTGTACGTGAAGGAAGAGAAGGAAGGTGGTGATATTAAAGATCATCTAGGGAAGGGTGTCTGTGCATTAAAAGATGGGAGACATGAAATAAACTGGGAAGGTGCTGAGGGATAAGATGGCACAACTGCTAAAGAAAGAGTTTGTATCTCAGTCACTCTGTGGCCATATTGAATATGACTGTTAAATTCTTTGTATAATTAAAAGAGATAGGAGCATTCATACATTTTGTTGCAAATTGATATGATCTTTTTTGTCAGTGATCTGAATAAGATTGTACTATAGTTTTTAATTTAGCAGATTAAGAAGCACAATTAAAATATCATGAAAAAGATCATAATCTAAACCTCTGGGGTTTTTTTGCTTATCCCTGCCAAGTTGATAACAAGAGCCGGTGTATGTAACAATTACCTTCACTACTGTAAATTTACTCTAGTTTGTGGGCTGAAGTGTTAATAAATACCTTGCAGTATTCCAGAGGGAGAAGCTTTCCATCTAATTAATAAAACTGGGAAGAATACCCAGGACACTGAACCATATCTTTCTTATTAGTGTTGGCTTCTACAAAGTAGAATCCCTGAATCTCCACACATTAGTAAATGTCATACTCCTGGGTTGCACAGAGACCTCTTGAAAAACTGCTGATTTGCTGTGGAAAAAAATCACCATAGACTTCAGAAACAATTCAGCTAGGGAATACCAAGTGTAGAAAATCAGTGTAAAGCATGGCATGCATTATAGCAGCTACGATTTGTGCCTCATTTGGTGAATACTGAAAGAGGAAACATAGAATTATACCCCCATTTCCCTTCCATTTTTGGTTTGTCCTCATGCTAATATCTTTTTCTGTGTCTGAATGTGATCTTACTGCAGTCGAGGGTTTTTTGAAACTTAGCAAAACCCTTCATTTATGTGTTCTCCAAAGCAGGTTTCTTGAAACAACTTTCTACTCAGATGTAAGATACATGAAGCTGTTCATTAAAAAAAAAACAAATCGAAAAATCACTTGAACAAGGAAAATGTTTTAAAACCAATATTGAAAAGAAAGTCTTTCATAAAATGTATTAAGCTAATTACCTTTTCCTTTGCAGTAATTTGTATTTGGCAAAAACAGACTTTGCCTCAGCTAGTTCTCTTTCGAGGTAGTTTGCACTAAACTACAAATTAATTTTCTGACACACACAAAATTCTTCGCTGTACTTTATTAAAGTCTTACAGTAATCTTAAATTACGGAATACTGATAGGCATTGTCTGACAGGCTAGACATTTACCATAGAGGTTAAAACTTCATGCATTTCATTTGTAAAATAAAAATTGTAAGGTGATATTTATGCATTTTCTCACATTATCATCATTATTTTTATTAGATCAATGTAGCAAACTGGTATAACTGCATCCAATAGAAATAGAAATAACATCTTTGCATTTAGTTCCTACTTGAAGTTTTTGCTCTGAAAAATGCTCCTGCTGTGTATATTCGTAGCTGCTTTTTACTCTACTGATATGAGTGATGGGGAGGATAAAAAGACGTAAAGCCACAGAGCTTATCTGTGAGGTTGGTGCTAATTTGGCCAAATGAGTCCACTGGATGGAAAGTAGAGAAGGTAAAAGATCTTCCAGTTTTGTTGTCTACATCCATTCTTCTCAATTTTCCTAGTGCGTGTTTTATCAGAGCTCTTCACCAAATTCTAGTAAATTCTTGGAGTATTAGAAGTCCTGTCCAGGAATTTTAAGTCCTGTCCAGTCGGGTGGTGTTTGTGTAGTCTGGTTTGTAGATGTTCTGATGTACTGTGAGTGTTTAAACCTTTTGATTTGGGTTTGGGTTTTTTCCCCATTAAGAATGTTTATGAGGCTTCCACGTGCTCTGCAAGGAATAGAACAGTTCACACCATGTACAGTGAATACCCACCATACGTGCAGTTTCAGTAAGGCATGTCAAAAGCAGATACTGGTCCTTAAAGACCATATATCAAGCATCCTCCGCATTATGCTGGAGGAATCTGAATCGTGCATTCCCTTGCCTGTCTTCAGGTGCGGCTTTGTTGACCAGTGACCCTTTGTGACTCTGCTCCCTGTTTCAGAAAATACTCCTTTGATCTGACCCGGGTGATTACATTATTATTTTGTCCTTCAGCAAAGACAGTTTTTTAGATGAGAAGAAAGGACATATTTAATAAGCAAAGAATACAAGTTAATGAGCCGGTGATCTTTATTCATTTCGGTAGCTTTTAGAAACCCCAGGTTTGCTCAGTACAAATGCGTGGGTACACAGGTTTGTGCAAACACACACTAATACATGCACCTGTCTGCTTTTGTGGCTATGACAACACCATGGATCTTCCGTATCCATTATTTTCGTCTTTCCACAGTAGCAGTAGAGCAAGAGCTCAGTTGCTGTGATTTTGAAATTCTTTGCCTGGGGCACATCTCTCTAAGCTCTTCTGTTCTGAGCTCCACTTGTTAGGAGTAGGTTCCAAACACCTCAAAGAAAGGCAGCCCAAATTCTGAGGCTTCAGTTTTTAGGAAACTAGGAACTGAATGCTATAGGTCATCAACACACACTGCTGTCTTCAGCAGTGATCAGCCTCAGGGGAGGGGACATGAACCCCATAGTAGGCAGAAGCCTCAGGAAAACTTTCTTTAATTTCTTATGCTTAGAGATTAGGTGAAATAAGGAAGAAAAATGTCCTTATCCTCTTAATTTGGACTTGGAGTATTAATAACTGGAGCTGTTCTGGCTGTCCATGTAAGCATCAGCTCCCTCTCTGAGTTCTTGGCTGCAGTGACATCCTTTGGCAAGAAGTTCTCCAGTCCAGCTACTCTATGAATGAAGAATTTCCCTTTGTCTTCTGTTTTGAATTTCCTGTATTTTACTGTAGTAGTGCTTGGTCTGTGTTTTGAGACAGATGGAATAAAAGCTTTAAAACTACTTTTTGTATCAGTAATTTATATACATTTCTACTGCACTCTCTCATACATCACTATTTTGAGGAAGACAATTCCTGCTTTCTGAGTCTCTTTTCATAAGAGTTTTCTTAGGCACTGCTTTACTTTCTCTGAACCTCCTCTAAATCTGTCATGTTTTCTCTAGAAAGGGCCAAGCCATTCTGTCAGTCTATTAGAAATCAGAGAGTGCTGTTGATATTTTTATTTTGACTTCTCTTGCCTTCTGAAGTGCATTTAGCTTCAGCCAAGAGCATGGCATCAGCTTCACGACTGACCGTGGGCTACTGGAGTGGGTACTAATAGATGCAATTTCCAAGCTAATGTTTTCACACTCTTCCCTGGACTCTTTCAGAATTGGTCAGGAGCTGCAGCTCTCTGTTTCTTTTTCTCACCTAGAGATCATTTAGTCAGCCTTGTCTCACTCTGGAGGGACTAACACTACATACTCGGAAGGCCTCCTGTCTTAAATTAAAGAGGGCATTGATGGAGGTCACCTCCATAGCTAGGACATAAACTACATTCTGGTGTTGCAGGTACCAAGAGCATATATAATCCCCTAGTTTCTTTAACTTGCACTGAGTTTTAGAAGTATTTTCATTTTCAGACTGAAAATAAAATAATGTCGGACAATGTTGCATGAAATTGCATCTCTGGTGCTGCCTCCAGTGAAAGCCTATCATCTAACTTCACCTCTGTGCATCTGCTCATGATAATGCTTTTAGAAATCAGGGATGGTTGCTTTTTTCAGTCTCAGAAGCAAGTGACCTGGATTCACTTTTAAAAATATGATTTGCAAACTTGTTGACTAGGATTCTTCGTTTGGAGGATGACTTGATTTGTCCACATAAATCCCCTTTGTCAAATTTAATAGATGGATAAAGTGACCCCTTACCTTCCATATAAAAATTCACAGTCCTTAAAAAAATACGTAATTTTGTGGGGGGAAGTGTGAGGGGGTTTTGCATCTTTAAGAAACCAAACAAATTCCAAACTGAATAAGAGAGACAGAGAGAAAAGGTTGCCTTTCTGCAAGCCGCCAGCTTTCCCAAGTGTCTCATCCTCTCCCCTCTGTCATCTTGAGGCAATGTGCCTGCATTTGTGCGTAGATTTATAGTTTATCTTTATCTATGGCTTCATCTGTAGGTAGCTATTATAGCCACCTTGCCTGGATATTGTTTGGGCCTGATAGATCTGTCTGTAGTTCATCAAAGGGGAGCTGAGTGGCTAAAAGCCATTGGGTCCAGCTGAGGATGAAATACGAGCCATCAGCCTTGGTAATGGCTGTAAAATTTCATAATTACACGGCCTTTATTACATTGCATAATGATCCTGAAGCAGTATGGAACAATTAATTAAGATTTTCAACCGTGGCTCTTTCAGAAATTAAAAGGTGCTAGTGGCTGAGAAATGGGGAAGTGTCTTGTCCTAAAAGCATTAGGGATGCTTAAGAAGTACTTCCTGGGTACTTAAAAAAAAGAAAAAAAGGGGAAAGAAAAAGAAGAAAAAAGACAAGAAAAAGAAGATAACTAGTTAAGCAGCTAATGTCAGAGTAAAATTTTTGTACTTGACTGCTAATTCTTAATGTCTGAGCTGGATCTAAAACTCCTGCAATAGTCACTGCCATAAAGTTGTTCCTTTTCTGTTCTGTAAAAATCTTCATGCCTTTTTTCCCCCACGTTCTGTTCTAGCCATTTGTCACATTTATAGAAGTTGAGCTCTGCACATTATTAAATAAATGCATGCCATGACTCAGGAGGAGGGTCACTTAGCTGCGTATTGGGTGTACTGACCAAGGATTTACTCTTACCCACTTTCTCATGTCTGAGGCCATTGAAATTCTTTGAAGATCTCTGCAGTTTGACAGACATCCCCAAGGAAGATTTTTTTTTTCTTTACTGTTTTGATATTTTCCTTCCTTCCTTTTCATCTTGTAAATGCAGCATGTCAGATGTAATATAATATTTTCCATGAGATTGACCTCAGACCTGATCAGAAGTAATTAGATTCCTAAGGTGCTGCAAAGGTGTCTCATGGATTTCTGATGTACATACTGAAAGAAAAAGTGCTTATATATATGCAGAGAATAGACAGTGAGAAACAAGAGGCCTGCAGCTGTGTGTGTGCACATTACCTGTTGTGATCAACTGCTGGGTGCAGTTCGGGGGGCCAGCAAATTGTGACCCAGGTGGGATGTGCAGTACTCACTGTGCCAATGGCAGTAAAACTGGTGAAGACACCAGAAATAACCCTGGTGTTCTCCATGAGCCATCAAAGCTTTCAAGTCTTTAGGGGAAGGAATCTCCTTTTCACTATGTGCCTTCCCCTCTCCCTCAGAACTATTCTGATGCATGCAAACCCTCAGTGTAACTCTTAGGTAGGATAAGCATTGAATGTTACTGGTTTTAATTTGACCAGTCATCATGTAAGGTCCTATCATTCTAAATATTTGATGAGAAGCTAAGATCTCTCCAAGGCACCTCTAATAATAAACTTCCTGTAGGAAATTTAGAAAGGATTATGTGTTTCAAGGAGGAGCCGGCCGCTTAAAGTAAATTCTCTTGTTGAGTCATTTATTCCCTTAATAGGAATTTTCTGATCTGCTGTCATTCTTGTTCACACACTGGGTGTCACTGCCTCTAAACCACTTGTCATTCTTTAATGGAAACAAAATAGTCATTGCAGTCAGAGCCGCAATGTCATTCCACTACCCCTTGCTGCGTCGGCAATAGTGAAAATGACAGAGCGGCTCTCAGTAGGGGTAATTAAAATGTAAATATTGATATTTTATTATTTGAAATTACTTTCCAGTGCGGCATTTAATATCTCTCCATCTGTGCGGCTCTGTTTAGCGGTCACTTTAGTGCAGCTCTGGGATGCCAAGCGGCGGCTTGATCCCCGTTATGTCAAAATGCTTGTTGCTGCTTAATTTTGATATCTAATTAAGTGGAAAAGTACAGTCCACACTGTAATCCATGGCATCTTAACCAGCTGCTTGGGTATATTTAGAATTAATCTCCACTATGGAATCATCCTAATGTATGCAATTAAGAGTCTGCCGATGGCTAATTAGGTGTATTAGAATCAGGAGCTTCCTTTTTTTTTTCTTTTCTTTTTTCTGTCTTTTTTTTTTTTTTTTTTCAGTTTACTGTTGTAGACTTAAGACACAGACTCCAGAGATGATCTTAATGGTACATGCACACTCAACTAAATAAACTAGAAATTTCACGTTCATGTAGGAGAATGTGTGTGTCTCTTCCCCAAACCAGGGAGACTGTAAACATCATTTGAATTTTTTGGCATCTGCAGCACATTAAGAAAATCAGCTAACCAGCAGAAAAGTTTTAAAAATTAGGAAGAAGATGGAAGATGTGTAGGGCAGTGGTCTGAGCTGTTATTTTCCTGCCACAGGGTGAGAGGGGATATTTACTCAAAATTTTGCAACCTGAAGATTTTGTTTGGGTAATGGAAAGAGATTTTAGGTAGCTCGGCACACACAGGGTTAACAGAGATACGTTGATTGGATGGCAAGCATGGTTGTCTCCATATGCTAATACATTCCTGTATTGGATTCATATTATTAACATGATTGGGGAATTCCTGGAAACCTGACTTTGCCGGGTGGAAAGACGGAGGGAGCAGGGATTGCCACAGCTCTCAGGGAGGAAATGACTGGTGCCTTCCCCAGGGGAGCAAAAGGCAAACAGCAGTGACCCAGCACTCTGACGAAAAGGCCTCTCGAAGCAGACCTGTAGAGGTTACAAATAAAAGGCAACATGTATTAAATGCACAAGAAATCCCTCCTTTCTGTGGAAAAAAAACCCTGAAAGTGATACTTTACAATCCAGCAAACTTGATTTTGAAGACTAACGTGCTGAAGAAGCTCGAACTCTAAATTTCTTGATATCCCCAGTCAATATATGTGATTGTTGGGAGGCTGATGCGTAGAAAGGTTGAAGCAAGCAGAACCTGAACTAAAACTGATTATTGTTGTTACTAGTTTAGCAAGGTTCCTCTGTCAAGTTTGTGATCTTTTTTTCTTTTCTTTTTTTTTTTTTCAGTTTCATTTAGTTGAGTAAAAATTAAAAAGAAGGAAAAAGGGTTGACACTTTTTAGTTATGTGTGACTGTAGTTATATTTCTGCTAGCTGAACTCTTGGAAGGATCTGGATAAGGCATACCACACACAGGATACACAGATATTATGCTGGCTATTTTAAGCTGAACTGTATTACTGTTCTCTAGAATGAATTTTGGAGGAAATTCAGCCCTATTTGTCGTACTCTTTATTTTTCATCTATGTTCACTTTACTAATGACTGAATGTAGTTTTTCAAACCTGGCTTTATTGTACTCATACTCAAATACATATATCCACAACAGATTGAAGAAAAATTTGGGTGAAATCAATATTTATGTTGAAAATATGATTGATGGGTTTTTTATAAAGGCTCAGTGAAAAAAAACCAAATCCGGGCCATAAACACAATCCTGCTCCATTTTCTCTTGTGATTTTAGGAGCACACTGTATCATGACATCTGCCTCTGCTATCTCCAATAAGAGGACAAAAAAAATTCCTATACTCCAGCCAAACCATATTTGAAGGTTAAATTTTAAAGAACTGGAAGAGTTAACTTTGAAGTAGATCAGATCACATGTGTAGTGCATTAAAAAGATCACCCTCAGGAATCTGCGAGTTCATATTGCTGATGACCTGAAGGAGACTTACAGCTTCATTGGACCAAATTGCACTGCTAATCTGAATTTTAAAACTTTTTTTTGTTGTCCATGTCTTAGAATTCAGAACTTCACTGCAGAGAGATAATGCACCAGAAGTCCTGTCTTAGACAGAAAAAAAGGGGGTGAAAAAAAAAAAGCAGTTTCCTGGAACACACTTATCAAGTGTTTCTCTGTTCTCAGAGCACCTGGTGGTAAAACAAAATACAAGTGTTTCATCTTACATCATTTTAATGTAAAGCTGGTGTGAGCTTGCAGTAAAGCTGTTTAAAATTGTGGAAGTTCCAGTGGTAAAATCAGCCCGAAGGGAAAATCAGGTATTAATCTGTTTAACTCTATTGTCTTATATTTTCCTTTTCCTCAATGAACACTGAGATAATAAGGTGTGAAATTATAATGGAAGTAAAGAGTACAATACTTCATACATTTCCAGAAATGCCATTGTAAAGTGGATATAGAACTCCATACGTGGAGGTCCTACCAACTGTGTTCTGAAGCAAGGCCAACTCACTAGGCTTTTTTCATGTTTAGTGGTTCACTGCAGTGTTAGCAACTGGTTATGTGAAGTCAGGGAGACATCCTTAATCAGTCACATTTTCCAGCTCCTTTCCATTGCTAGTGCTAAAGAAGCAGCTCACAAGAACTTGCACTTTAACTAGAAACAGGAAATTTAAAGATAGCTGCCTGGAAATATTTGGGTGATTAGAGAGGGGTGTCTCTGCTTTCAGTACTGAAATCAGTTCGAACTGTAGTGGGTTGCATCTCGCTATGTGCATCTGACCCTGGGAAGAAATGACAGGCTCAAATTGCTCCTGTATAGTGTTATCATGTAAGGTTTCACAGGGTAAAAGACAAACCAGAAATATTCCTAACTGGTATTTAAATTACATTAACACCTTTTTGTATAGGTTGAGTGAAAGGTCACGCTAGACAAGCAGCATCTTCACTGTTTGTAAATGTCTAATTTGCTGCTTTTAAATTGCTGTGAACTTCACTTACTTAGTCCTGCTGAATGAATCCAGTGTTGCAAATACTTCTGACAAGCGAATATTTGCTTAGCGAGAATCCATTGTTCATAATGGATTGAGAGGGACATGCAGTGTGAATGCATTTTTATTGCCGTGCCACCTCTCTGCTGTTGTTTCAGTGAGATGAACGTAGCGTTGTGATAACAGCCCCGGGTTTCTTAGTGCTCTGTGTGGCATTTCCCATCCTCCTGGTAGGTGTTAGTGAAAAAGTGCTTATCACAGGCATTTTTCCATGTTATAAAATATAAAAAAAAATATGTATATTTTATAGGAACTTGGACAGCAAGAGTTAGGAGTACAAACACACTTAAAGAAAACCCTAGGAAAGTGCACTGGCTGGGCTGAAAACATCCCAGCACTCTCCAAATGCTTTTTTTTTTTGCCTTTTTTTTTT